>JANHFT010003727.1:23979-38950 GCA_032467955.1 Pseudoxenodon macrops | reverse complement strand
CGGTTCTATGATGTCACCAGCTGCTTGCAACCTACTCTATAGAACTGGTGCGAACCGGTAGGATTTCACCCCTGGGTCTGTCTCATAAGCAATGTGAGGAGTCACACTATCCTCAATCGCTATTCAAGGGAAATAATAATGTCCATTCATATGGCAACCACATCTATCCAGCTTCTCTATTACTCTGTTTGCTCGTCTGAATGCTTGTTTAGCATTGCTTCATTGTTTCATCAGTTGCTGAAACTACAGTACCAAGCCAAGGTCAAAAGAGCCTCTGGAAGGCAGAACGGCTGAGGGTCAAAGAGGCTGTTATCAAAATTAGTTAACTTGACCTGATCAGGCTGCCAGGTAAGTGTTTGTCAGTTTTCTTTCTTTTCATTTGCCTTGGTGTTTGTAAAAAAAGAAAAGAAATGCTTCAAATCCTAGAAAATCTAAGGGCCCTGGGATGGAATTCAGCATGACCGAGAGTTGCAAGAGGCTGAACATGACACCAAGGGCACCTTGCCAAAGCTTTACTACTACTGTTGCAAATGGTAAATATAAACTGAGATCCAAGAAGCTTGAGATTGAGTTGTGTCAGCAAACAATCTAGAGATCTCCGCTTGCCCTTCTCCCTACCGCTGCAAAATGGAACCAAAACATGCCAGTGTTAGAAAAAGTGCCTGGGAAAGGACGTTTCATTCAGACCCTGACTAGCCTTCACCTGAAGATACGATGCCTTAGGAAAGAAAGAAAGAAAGGTTACCTTGTGACAGATGACGGAACGGAGGAAATGCAACCCTTGCTCTAAAGAAGAGAGCATGGGATGGGATTTTTCATAGGAAATAGTTTCATAGGGTTCTCTCTCCATTTCCTGGACGCATTAGCAGTGTCTTATATCCTTTGTCCTCTTTATTAGTCTCAGAATTAAATATAGCAACAGCCCTCCGGTGAACATTATTCTATTACTGCAAACCGCTATAACTCATTTGTACAGCAAATGGAAAAAGATCAGGATTCATTTTTCACTAGCTTCAGGGAATCCAGGTTAAAAAAGAGTCTGAAAAGCTAACTGCACATGCACCAAAGACAAATTCCTTGTGTGTCCAATCACACTTGGCCAATAAAGAATTCTATTCTATTCTGTTCTGTTCTATTTTTCAGGAGGCAACTGGACTTGTTTTTTCTTTTGAAGACATTTGGCTTCTCCTCCAAGAAGCTTCATCAGCTCTGACAGGATAGTGGGGAATGGTGCCAGAGCTGAAGCGAAATGTCTTCAAAAGAAAAAATAAATAAAGTCTGGTTGCCTCCTGAAAATGCACCTTTGAGACAACTACGACCTGGATGACTGATAATCTCTATACAGTTTTTCTCCCAGGGGGGATCCAACTTCGACCGATCGCCTGGAGGAGATCAAGAGGTTTTCATTTGCCCTCCTTGTGGGACGTTTTCAGGTCTCCAACTTGAGTCCGAACCCAACCCCAGTGCCGAGAAAAACCCGCTTTAGCCCATTTACCCCCATTCTGGAATTCCCGCAAAAGGAGCCACACACGGCTCATCTAGTCCGCTAGAATTGCCCACCGCGCCGCCCTATCTCGGCTGCCGACATCCGAACGGCCACTAAGGGGGCATCCAAGTGAGGAAACAACCTTTGACTCCGGGGTGCAGCCGAAGGACGGTAGCCGCGGTCTTTACCGCTTTCGCAGCAGCAGCCCTGGGAAGCCGGAGATGTTGCTGGTTTCCCGGGCGACAATTGGGGCCCTGGACGGCTGAGAGGGAAGGGCGGCCTCAGCCTTGGCCCCGCCTCCAAGAGAGGCCCTGAGGGAGTGGGGCGGAGCGACTCGCGGCGGGAGAAAGAGAGGCTGGCATTTGTGGCTTCAGGCGCCCGTGTTGTTCAGGTGGAGGAGGAGGCTGCCAGGCTAGGTGGGCGGAGCCTACGAAGAAGGCGACTGGAAGTCCTCTCCGCTGTTCAAGCGCCAGAGCGGATTAGACGCCACCCAAAAAAAAAAAAAGAGAGAGAGATTAAAGCAAAAGCTCTGCGCGCGCATCCACCCCACCCGGCTCCTTTCCCGAGCGGCAGCTTTTGCAACTCTGCCTCCCTCGGCTGCGGGGTTGCTCCGCCTTGGAATCTTGCGCGCTCGGGGTTCTTCTGGTCGGGCTTCGAAAAGACCAGCGGGGCGAGGAAAGCGCGTCTGCTTCTGCCTTCCTCCGGGCTGCCCCGAGCCGCCATCTCCGGGTGTGTGTGTGTGTCTATGACAATTTAACCACGGCCAACTCACCCTTGGGACAATTTGCTATGGGACAAGAGTTACCCTAATATCAAAGAAGTGGTAGAACAGAATCATGGAAGAAAGGATGCGACAGGAAGGACAGAAGGGAATGTGAAATTAAAATAATTGTTTATATATTTCGAATAATTCAATGGAATTGTTAAATTGGCCTTGCAGTTCATGTCTCTGATTTCCTTGGCCAGCAGCCTTTTGGTCCTCCCCGTGATTGAGGAAAGCCCCTTAACAGTTTATAGGCTCAGGATGCAACTTTGGCTTCCTGAGAATGATTTTACAACAGTGTTTCTCAACCTTAGCAATTTTACGATGTTTGGACTTCAACTCCCAGAATTCCCCAGCCAGCTTTGCTTTCCCCTAACAGTTTTGCTGGCTGGGGAATTCTGGGAGTTGAAGTCCAGATATCTTAAAATTGCCAAAGTTGAGAAACACTGATTTACAGTGTTTGGCTAATATATAAAATGGTCAAATCAGGTTCTAATTGATTTTATCCAGGTCATTTTTTGAAATTGTTGCTCCTTCCTAGCGGTTTCCCTCAAGTGTCCGATCCACTTTTTTTTTCAGATCAACCCAGGAGTGATCTACTGGTTGTGACAGGAATTGACTGACTGGCTTATTGCCAGAGCCTGAGGTCATAAAAGGAGTGACTGACCCAAAGTCACCCAGCCTTCTCTCCTGAATGGACACAGAAATATAATGAAAGGCTTACAACCAGAGAAAGTCCCCAGTGCAGGTCTTACTATGTAATAAAGTCATACAAATTCTTTGGAATGGTGGGCCCGACTGTTAACAGCACTTTTCAGAGCAATAGATGGATATCAAAGGCCTGGAGCTTGGCTGTTACAGTACCAATAGAGAAGAATGGCAAAAGAGATGATCCAGCTGACTTTTGCTCAATAAGTTTGTTAACTCATATTGGCAAAAGGTATGCTAAACATCTGCAGGATAAATGAACTGATTGGCTAGAATATGAACTGATTGGCTAGAATAGTTCATTAACTGATTGATTCAATAGTTCATGAACTGATTGGCTAGAATAGTTCTGGATAGTTCTGGAAGAGTGTTAATATGTCATCTCTAGTCCTTCTCTGGTCTAACAAAGAGAAAGACTAGAGGTAATATGATAACAGTCTTCCAATATTGAAGGGCTGCCACAAAGAAGAGGGGATCTACCGTACTCTTCTCCAAAACACCCTGAAGGCAGGACTAGAAGTAATGGATGGAAATTTATCAAGGAGAGGATCAATTTAGAACTAAATTTTTTTCTGACAGAACAATCTGTGGAATGGCTTGGCTTCAGAAGTTGTGAGTCCTTCAACAATGGAGGTTTTAAAGAAGAGATTGGACCGTCATTTGTCTGAAATGGTATCAGATCTCCTGCTTGAGCAGGGGGTTGGACTAGAAGACACCTAAGATCCCTCTCCTCTAAGAATACTGTTATTCTGTCATAGATGAATAGGTTGGGTTTACAGCAAGTCGAACAATGTTAAACCATGCTATGGTTCTGCAACACCTCTTAGAAAAGTATACCCACAAATCTGGACAATCTCTTTATGCAGCATTTATTGACTTTAGATCAGCTCTTGATATAGTATCACATCTCTAAATTGTGGTGTATATTTAAATACACTGCAATGCTACTGCTGCTCATAATAATTCATGAGAATACAACCTGATTGAAGATCAGCTGTAATAACCAAGGACATATCACCACAGAAATACTGGTAAGGAGGGGAGTTAAATGGGGATGTGTATTGGCTCCAGTTTTATATAATTATATAAACTCATTAGTTCTTCACATTAGTACCGTAACTATACTTTTCATTCTTCCAAATCAACCTATTAACGAACCTATTAATTTGTTACTGCATGCTGATGATGTAGTAATTCTGTCATTGACTTCCATTAGCCTTAAAAGAGCCTTAACATGACTTATACCAGGAGTGTCCAACCTTGGAAACTTTAAAGACTTTTGGACTTCAACTCCCAGAATTCTCCAACCAGCAAGTTTTAAAGTTGACAAAGTTTGACACCCCTAACTTATATAGTATCCTCCTGTTGAGGGGAAAATAATACATTATTCCAAGATTAAGATTGCCACTTTCTCCAAATATACAAAACAGAGAAGCTGGAACATAGGTGGGCAGTCCATTGAGCAGGTTAAGGTTTTTAAATATTTAGGGATAGTTTTACAAATTTCCAGAAGCAGAAATGCTCACAAGGGTTATGTAATTTGTACTGCGTTGAGATCTGCTTTAGCAAATTCAGACTTATTATTTTGCCACCGTTTATCCCTGATGCAATTAAGTTGCTTGTTGCTAAAGTCCAAGTGGAATTAGGATCATACAAAAGCATGATCACCTTAAAAAGAATTTAAAACGATTTTTTTGAGAAGCATCTTTCAGGTTACCTGCTGCATCCCAATGCAGTACTTGAATAGGAAGCAATAAACCTGAATCTAAATCTCTAGACAAATATATTTTCAGTAGGATAAAACTATATCACAATCCTGGTTGCCTGCCCCTATCTAATAGTGGTCTAATATTGGCAGACAACTTCCAATCATCTTGGGAAACAGCTATAAAAAATAAAAAAGTCCTTAGGGCTTTTCCAGTGATGCTATCTTAATTTTAGGGCTAGATAATTTTAAGGCAAAGGATTTTACACCTAGAGGATCAGAAATTGATGTTTTTTCTCAGATCATTTATTATTTATTAAATAAATTGATATAGCTGCCCAGCTGTGACTCCGGGTGGCACACAACATTACAATTTATTTTACAACAGATTTGTAAATATTCACATTTTAGCTCCTACACCACCTTAATATTTATATCATAACACAATCCCAAATTCAGAAGAGTTTTATTTTTAGCTTGATTAATGCTTTGGAAGGGATTATCTAGGAAAACTGTTCATGAAATTTGACACTTCCCCTTTGTCATGGATGCTATAGGAACCACAGCCCAGTTTTTTTTATACCGCCAGTTTTGCAAGGACATTTGCCATCAACCTAATTATCCCTTTCTGATCTAAATGTCTGGGACATCCTTTTATTGTTAGGAATTACATCATAGATACATTTTGTGGTTATCGTTAAGACTGATTTTGCGGTAGGAAATGAACTAAAAGGAACATAATCAAAATGGGGGCGCATGAAGACGACTTAAAAGTTGAGTGGAATACAAAACAATATGCCCTGGTGAAAATTTTATCACCCAAGGGATTCCCCCCCCCCCCATATATGTCACTGGATGTGCCCTTATCACCACATGGGGCTCAGTGAAAACTAGTGTTACTCCATTGAAAATAGCAAATATTCTGATTGCTTTCCAGACTTTTGATATCTTTTTCCTCTACTTCCATGCCTTTGTGTTGGTGGACTGTACATTCCTACATGTATCTTTCACACTTAGTTTTGTTTTGTTTTTTTTCATTAGAGAAACTGGCTGCCCATGACTATCCAGCTAGGCTTTTCCATTTATTTAGCTTAATTGTATTGGGCTCCTGAAATATGTATGATTTGCTGAAGATAAAAGTGAAAGAAAAGATTGTTGGCTTTACATTACCTTGGTAGTCTTGCAGAGTGTAAACATTGTTATCCACTTCCTTTCCCTGCATGTGAGGATTGAAGCAGGCTATGAAACCAGTGGGGTTGCAAAGAAATATACCAGCTGATCAAATTTATTAGAAAAGCAGTTACACTTGGAATGATCAGAGATAAATGGAAATGAGGCCACAAAACAACATGCTGGCTAGATACCATCAAAGCCAATAGCAGCCAGACTATTATAAAAAACCTGAAAAAGTCATACAAGTTCATTCAAAATCAGAAAATGTGAAAAGAGCTGGTCCAGGCAATTGCTGAAAATTGGACATGATTGAATGGATAACATCATTAGCATCATCATCCCAATTGATGTGTTGCCTTCGAAGATGGTCTTATGTTGGTTGATCTCAGAAACTGAGTAAAATCAGAAACTGGTTAGCATTAGACAAGAGACCGTTTGGAAATTCCAGGGCTATTGGCCGGATTGGAAAGGTGAAAAATCAACTTGGAGGATTGGAATGTATCCTACCTATTGAGGTATTAGTATCTTCACGGCAGCAGAAAGCTCCTTTGATAGTTCTACCACCATAGAATCACCTGTCTCTAACACTGCTGAATTGATGCTGTTAGAATCAGGATCTGTGAGTGCTTCCCGTATCAGAAGGAGGAGGCAGCCTCAGACCTGATGTGAATTTGCTCTTCTGAAATAATTCTGCCTCAAATAAAAAGCACGTTTAATTGCCAGTGCTTTTGAAGAGTTCAATGAGAGAAAAGTAATACCAGCATCAAAGTTGCCTCCTTTGTAATACTCCTTGGAGCATCATTTGTTTCAGACTTCCTTCAAAAACTAATTCCACATTACTTATTATTAGCGTCACTAGTACTGCTAATGTTAAGAGAGTATTAAACAAATAGAACTGTTAATTAAAAGTAATGTGAATTGGAAGAAGCAAAACAAAAAGCCGAAACAAAATGTTATTTTTAGATTTCTCATTTATTTTCAAAGGGAAAAAGAAAGTCACACTTAAATTACAGCTTGTTATTTAATGTTCTCCTTGTGTATAGAATTTCATAAAGTTTGTTCTGAAATGGGGACCTTATTTGTATAATATATATGATAAATAATTGCATATTTTGGGTTTTTGTGAAATGGATGTTTAAGGGAAATGATGAAGAAAATTCATTTATAAAAATCATTATTTACAAAAAAATAGGCATTTGTTTTCTAATGTAAAAGGAAAAGAAACATTGAAAATATGTGTTTTTATGATTATCTTCAACAAGTCAATACAACACATTCATATGTGGTTGATCCAGAGCTTTGCTGCAGGAACTCTGATGCCACAAACGTTTTCTACAATTTACATTTTTTGGGGGGATACCATCATGTTGGCAGTAATGTTTAATCATAAACTAAGCAGTAAGCAGCCAACTAGACTACAAGGAAAGTGTATTTCATTTCACACAAAATCTGAGATGTCCAGACTTAAACTTTAATGTTTAAAAATATACATGTGTATTTTGTGTCCACAAATATCTATAAACAGTTTGTACACAGGTTTTTAAAATATAAAATGATACAGTATGATATCTGATAAAACACCATGGAATCTATTAGAGGACCCAAATACTGTATCTTTTAGAAGTAAAACCCAGGATCTGCAAATGCTAAACTGCATGCCGGTAAATAATGTTTTTTTTAATATAAGGTGTACAACAGTTCAACATGACTGAAATTTAATATTTAGTTTTTCTGAGCCTTTAATCCAAAATACATGCATGCCTACAGTTTATCAGCCATTAAAACATAACTTCAGAAAATTAGTATCTTCTAATGTACTAGTATGACTAGTATGTTAGGGTGTCCAACTGAGATGCATTTTTTAGACTCACAGATTGAAGGTAACAGTTCTCATATGCACATTCATCTGAAGCACAATTACACACTTTTTAAGATGTTAATATGTGTGTAAGGCAGATTTTAGACTTCCACAGATTGCTTGGTCTGCACTGAAATGCTGCTCACAAAACAATAACCAACTAATCATTAACAATGCGATATTGGACTGGGGAAAGCTAAATTCTAGACCCCTTTCAGCTACAAAAATCAATTAGGTGATTTCAGACTGGTCACAATGGTGAAAGTGGCACTGGGTATAAGGTCTATACCTTTGGTGGGTTATGCAATGTGATGAACATAGAAAAGAGGGCTTGTATTGCAGTGCTCCTTGTGTTATTCTGATGCCATTCCTTGCTTTGCTCCTCTTATTTAGATGCTGATATTTAAGATTGTTACAAAGAAAAATGGAATGAATGATGGCATGTGTGACATCTTGACCTAAATGAAAGATGGGATATAGATCTAATAAATAAACACCCTAACATTTGAAATCTAAACGGTGAAATCTAAATCTAAAAGTCTCCAGCTGTAGAAAATCCTTTTTATCACTTAAAAAAGAAAAATTATTCTGAGTGATTTCTAATGACTCTATGGGACAAATTTTTAATCATTTAAGATGATTAACATCACTGAAATTAGCTCTTGCATCAACTGATTAAAGAAAAGTATGTTACTTTTGTACACTTGGAAGCAAAAATGTTTGACCCAACCATTGAACAGTTTGATTTTGAAGTAATCAAACATGTTGGCTATCATGATAAAATACCATGGTGAATTTAAAATGGGGAAAATTATGAAAATATGAAATTATAATTATGAAAATTATTTAAAAATATGCATTCCTCAGCTAATTTATTTATTTTGTCATATCTAAGAAATGTCTCCTGCCCAAATCAATTAGATAATACATAGTTCATACAGATAAATAAAATGAATGAGCTGAGCAGTTTCTTCATAAACTTGACGTGATAGTTGAAGTAATGATAAAAAAAGTAGTTCGCCTAAGTCTCGGATGGAACACAGGCAGAAGAATTACGCCCACATATAACACATACACACACCCTCAACAGTAGGTACATTTTATTTCGTATGTTACAGAGTAGATATTTCCATCCTCTGGAACTATCTTGACACAGGATCAGGATATCCCATCTCTTACCCTTCATATGCATTGGAGTATAACTCTCCAGATTCAGAGCTAAGATTAGCGATGGCTGCTGTACCTAGGAATCATAATAGAAAATCACACACGGGGAGTACCAGACTTGCAAGATTTTCAAGCTATTGGGAGAGTGCAAATCCAAGAACAAGATTGGTTCTCCATGAGCATAATCTACTCACCAGGACCAAGAAGAAAACTATTATTTTGTGAACCCCTATGATGTAAAGGAACAATTGAAACACACATACCTTTCTATACAAAGATGATAGCAATAGACAATAGCAACAGCACTTAAACTTATATACCGCTATCATAGTGTTTTACAGCCCTATCTAAGCGGTTTACAGAGTCAGCACATTGCTCCCAACAATCTGTGTCCTCATTTTACCGACCTCACAAGGATGGAAAGCTGAGTCAATCTTGAGCCAGTGGGAATCGAACTGCTGGCAGTCATTAGAATTAGCCTGCAGTTCTTCATTCTAACCATTGCACCACCACGGCTCTTGAATGATGCTTGAAACGTATTTTGATATACACTTTAAAGCTTAGTACAGGTAGTCCTCAACTTATGACCAATCACCTAATGACTACACTTGGAGGGCTCTGTATCTGGACTGCATTTATAGCCATTTGCAGTGTCCTGGGGACATGTGATGGTGTTTTACAATAATTTTGTGAAAAACTGGCAGTTGCTTCCAGTTTTCACCAAAACTGGCCCCATGGCAAACCATGGTTCACTTAATGACCATGGGGTTTGCTTAACAACCAAGGCATTCGTTTAATGACCACTGCAAAAAAAGGTAGAAAAATCAGGTCTATCACATATAATCATAATCGTGACAATTTACAAGCATAATAGCCAGGCTCCATTACAGTTGTAATTCCAGGACTACCTGTTAAGCAATCTCTCTCTCTCTCATCCACACTCACACTTACACTCACACTACATACATATACATATGTACACATACATACACACATAGTATACACACACACACACACACTGTATATATATATGTGTGTGTGTGTGTGTATACACACTGTACATACATATATGCACACACATACTTTACAGCATAATTTCAAATTAGTATAGAATGATTATTGGAGAAACTGTCTTATCCTTGAACAATTAAAATAGACACTATCTGAAATACGTAGAGTACTGTGTAGATGATAAAAGCAGTAATTTTATGGCACCGTGAACAAAAAATTGGCTGAGTTACTTCTTAAAATAAAACCAATCTTTCAAATAAAGAGGCATGTCCTAAATATGAGCCTCCCAAGTAGATCAGACAGGAAATGTGACATGATGAGTTAATTCTATTTTATTGTAAGGATACATTATCAGAATCTTGCAAGTCTGAAAGTACAAATCTCCTGCAGTCACTTTCTACCTTCTGATAACTTAGGAAAGATCTTTTCTAACTTCCTCTCTCTGCCCACTTACTCAGTGGTGGATTACTTCCCCTTTACTCTGATTGCTCCCAGAGCAGTGTCCCCTCATCTTCCCCTCCAATTTTCTAAGGCCATTCTCACATTCCAATAAATCAAATAAATAAAATTAAAGGAAAATATGGAAGCGTGAAGTAGGAAGCAAGCCAGCGGAGGATACAGGTAGTCCTTGACTTACAACCATTCATTTAGTGACTGTTCAAAGTTACAACGGCACTGAAAAAAGTGACTTATGACTGTTTTTCACATTTACAATCATTGCAAGCTTCCCCACAGTCACCTGCTCAAACTTTGAGCACTTGGCAATCAGCATGTATCTCCCATTGTTGCAGTGTCCTCTTGTCATGCGACTGACATTTGTGACCTTCCCAATCAGCTTCTGCCAAGCAAAGTCAATAGAGGAAGCCAGATTCACTTATCAATCATGTGATTCACTAAACTATCACAGTGATTCACTTAACAACTGTGCAAAGATTATTGTAAAATCAGGCACAATTCACTTAATAACCACCTTAACTTAGCAAAAGAAATTCTGGTCCCAGTTGTGGTCCAGGACTACGTATAATGGTTAAGGTAGGGGTGTCAAACTGGCTGCCTGTGGGTCGGATGTGTCACGTGCAGGCCACGCCCATCCCGGCTCCGCAAAGGCAAAAAACGTCCCGATACATCACGTGATGTGATCGAGTTTGACACCCATGGGTCAGGGCAGTGATGGCTAACCTTTTTGCCATCATGTGCCAAAAGCGGGATGGGGGTCGGGAGTCACGCACATGCATTTCCACACCCATAATTCAATGCGTCCCGCCCCCCCTGCGCATGGCATGCGATGGCACGGTGGGTTATTTGCCCTACCCAGTCTCCAGAGGCTTTCCTGGAGGCTGGGGAGGGCAAAACCGGCCTCCCCCACCCCTTCCAAAAGCCCTTCGGAGGCCTGAAATGCCCTCCCAGAGCCTCTACAGCAATGGCTCCTGTGCCAGCAGATATGGCTCCGCGTGCCACCTGTGGCACGTGTGCCATAGGTTCACCATTACAGGGTTAGGGTGTTGAACTAGGAACACAAAGATCCAGTTTCTAGTCCTTCCTTAGGTACCAAAGCTAAATGGGGTGATCATTAAGCCAGTCATTCCCTCAGCCCTAATCAGCATCCAGCTCTGCAACAAGCTGGGTAAAAAATAACACCTCTCGTGCTATCACGATCAATAGATTTTAGTAAACGGTCCCAATGGAAAACCAACAGATGTTGCAACTAAATAAGAACAACAAAAAGGAGGAAGAACAATATTATATACTCATTGCTGTCTTAAATTCATAATAAAAAATAATCCTAGATGGCTACCTAAGCGGTATAAATGATATTCATTCTCTATATGGGCTTAAAACCAATTTCACTTTTTCCTGACTTTATTGAAGTCTTTGAAATTAGCATAGTAATTTATGATGGGTTGGCTTTTAGAAGAAACAAAATATCCATTTTTTTATAGAAATATTTTTTTTAAAAATAATCATTTCTTCTATGTAGAGCAATCTTGAGCCTGATCCTATGGATATTTGCAGACAGACCCGTCACAGATTCTTGTGAATAAGCTATAATGATGACACGATCCATTTGACAGGCCTTGCAAACCATCATAGCTTGCTTAAAAGGCATGCTAAATATTTCATTTTCTTTTCTTTTATGAAGCAGGGTTTCTGGAATATGCTTTTTATAATTTTTATAATTTATGATTCATCCAGCTGCAGCACAGAATTCATATATCTGTACGCTTAGCCTGTTGATTAATGTTCTGACTTTCGGCTAATACATTTCCTCATTTTGTTTCCGGCTATGAAATATCAAGCTGCACACAAAACTGTAATTATAACCTGATTTGGGTTAAAATGCTTTATAAACTCCATCCTAGTTTTATAGATCTCGGTAAGACTTTATTTCAGAAGAATAACCTGTAGTAATGGCTAGAATGAGGAGCTTCAGGAGTAAAATGTTCCCATTTAATCGCTGGCTTTGCTCACATACAACTAGGAGGAGGAGGTTTGTGAGGATCAATCGTATCACTAAGCAAGAGCAATACTTACGATTTTGTTCATTGTTATATTGTTACTAAGGAACAATGATTTATAACAACCTTTTAACCTGTGTCTTTTTCTCTGCTTAATAATTTATTTCTCAGATTTTAAAGGCTGATGCATTACAATAGCCAATTTCTGGATGCCCTGTCACTACGCCATGCTGGTGAGGAATTCTATGGAACGGACATTTGAATGGCCCCCACTTCAGGAAAACTAAACTAAGCTAAATGTCTACTTGGAACTTTATTTGGGGTAAATAAGCTCACAAACAATCTACAAGCATGATTTAAAAAAAGATCCGTCTTGCATTACATTATTCATATTTTAAATAATCCTAATTAATAATTTTAATTTTACTAAGGAAACAGGAATAATCAACAACCAAAAGCCTATAGTTATTTGAGATTAATCAGGTATATAAATCAAGCTTCAGTAAGAGGTGTTTTTTTTTTGCTATTAAGTCTGGTTAAAAAAAAATAGAATTGTGTAATTGACTAAAGATTCAATAACTATTTTACTTTTTTTCAGGAGTAAATCAAGACTTTCTAAAGAAATGCCAGTAAACGTATCTCTTGTGGCTAAATTGCTAAAACGATGAGAATTTATTTTTTTGCTGAATGCTATTATTTTAGATGCAATGTAAGGCCTATAGTCCAATTCACTGCAAAATATATATCTATATATCTATGTCATGTTGTTTCTAACACCTTTCTTGGAATCTACAGTATATAATCTTTCTGAACTTTACGTTACGGACATAACAAATTATTTTAATTTAAACTGAATTTTCATTTCATATTTATCGATGAAGAGTTTAAAGATTTTCAGTCTCCTTTATTAGCTTTAATGTTATATTTTTGAAAAATGGAGGGGGTTCTCCACATTCGAAAAACTACCGTACTTACAAATAAATTATTTCCTTTGCATAAAATTAAGTTTTTAGTTCAAATCAGAATATATGAAATTTCTGTTGGTACTAATTAGGAAATGCACAGATATCTAAAACGGCCAATAGATAGACCCAATTACTTGGTTACGGGTATACATTGTAAAACAAAAGCGAAACAATTCCAGAGTAGAAAAAATGTCTATTCATTAAGGAAGCAGAAATGTGCTTCCCTTTATTCAGCTTTTGTGATACTGAGTAACAAACGCTAGCAATAGGCCAATTTCACTTTCAGAGGAACGAGCAAACATGGCAAAATTTATAAAAATGCAAAGTAAAAACACAAAGATAACTTTTCCATTTGAAACCATGCGGAGCTGTAGCAAAAATCAATCTTTATCGTATTTATCAATGAGCTTGAGAAGCCAGTGAAGCTTAAGTGGGAGACATATTTTTTGGATCGTATATTATATTTTCCATAAAATTAGCTCTATAGTTTTAAAATACAAGACTCATACCAAAAGGAACTAACAAAACAAATTATTTGATGTGTGTGGAATTTCAATTTCTATCACTGCAAGATATATATATATATATATATATATTTCATACTGGATGATAAACAAATATATTCATGTCCAGATAGAGCCTTTAATTTTATCTGCTTGTTTTAATGCAGACATAGCTGCTTGTCAAGCACAGCTATTTTCACATGCAAGTGAGACAGTTGGATGCCAACCTAGTTAGACCACAGTTTATAAAAATACGAGTTGTAAGCACAGAAAATAGCAGAACAGATACTCTGCACCTCTTTACAATGACTTTTCATACAGTATTCCTTATTCCTACTGCATTCAGCTACGGTTCAGATACCATTTGAACAGATAGATATGCAGCATTTATATACACCTAGAACGTTAGCAATGGAGAATCAAATCTTTTGCTTTTTCAGACCCTAAGAAATGTAACACTGACTAGCAACTTGAAACCTGTTTGAAGTAGAGTATCCTGGTGTTTAAGGAACGGAAACAAAAATCCAGCAATTATTTTGTCCCCTGTTCTGTGCTGTTCAAATGGCTTCTTTCTTTCCTTTTTTTTAACCTTTCAAATACAGATCGATCAGGCTACAAATCTTGATATGTATGGATGATATCTGTGTAATATGTGTGCACAAGACACACACACTCAGACATGCTTCTTAACTTACACATAAGTTAAAATCTAGCTGAAGAACACAATGTTGCTCAGAGCCAGTTTTTGGCATGCAAATTGTCCTGTAAAAATAAACAAGCACATCCATGAAACCAGAGGCTTGCTCAGGTAAAAAAAATTAAACCACCACCACAGGATTTCTCTTCATCGCTGGTTATTGTTAGTCAGTTTCCCCTTGCACCAGGTGTAGTGAAAATAGTGGGAAGTGCACCTTTTACTGCCTTTTCTGTGCTTTCTTTCCTTTTTCTATGCCAGTCTTCCCAAACTGATGCTCACATGCCAGCTGATGTCCAGCATATCTGCAAGGTACCAGGATGAGGAAGGCTGCATAGAGCTTGCATAGCAGAAATATTTCTAAACCATTGTGCTCTTCCTTTACCTTCATGTTCACTCATGTTAGACTAACAAAAAGAAACAGCTATCTCAGTACAAGCTTTATCTCAGCCACAGGTTCTAACAAGTTATCCAAAAGTTTC
>JANHFT010003727.1:6271-23928 GCA_032467955.1 Pseudoxenodon macrops | reverse complement strand
AAAACTACATTTGTACCATAGTCACCTCAACATTTTACTCTGAGATATTCTGAAGTTAAACCAATTAAATACTTAAAGTCATATCTGTTTATTTATGTGACTATATTTGTATGACATATGCTATCAACTGAAAAAAATATCAATGAATTTGCAGGTGAGCTAATTTTGACATTCTTTTTGAGACACTCCTTTTTCTCACAGCTGTTAGTATTGTGTTCAAATTGTATACATTGACAAAATGCATCTGCCTCTGAAAGCTTGTCTCATTCAGCGTTACTACTATTAAATTTATATATATATCACAGTTTAAATTACACCCATTTCTTGAACGATAAAATGCTAAAACTCAAGTGTCTAACTGCCAAAATACAGCCTTACTAGAATGAGTACAATTTACAAATACAATAATTACAATTTAAAACATGAACAATATTACATCTAGAAGTAAATACTGTAGGACTGATCAGCATGGCATTTTCTGAGAGAGAAATGTTGAATTGCTGATGCTTTCAACAGAAATGTCCTGAATACAGGATTCAATTAGTTTCCCCTCAACAGCATATAAAAACCATCCAACCACTGCAGTCCTCAGCTATATGGATTTTCAACATACTTGCATATACTTCGGTTAGTTATCTGCCAGGTACTTTCCTGTAAAAAACGATTAAAGGCATGTAAAAAGGAAAGTTAATGACATGTGTAAGGCCTAGAATTATTTTTATAAACACACAATTGTCAACTAAACATAATACCAGTTAAATCAAAGTGAGGTCTATATAGTTGATGAGACCATTACAACAAACTTCATTGTATAGTTTTGTGGTACAAGAGGATGAAGTATAGATGAACTCATATACAGTTTGGAGGCTACACAACTCCAGATGTTTCTGGACATCTTACACTTCAGAAAAGAACAAAGCAAAGACTAGAAAAGCAGATCATATATATCCTCTGTGAGGTAGGGAGAGGGGTACACATCAACCAAAAAAGCAGTCATAAAAGGCACATTTTTAGCACTAACAAATGCCTTAGATAAAAATGATCAAGATGTAACCTCAGTCCACATTTCTCCACATGGTATCCTTCCTATGTGCTTACATTGACAAAGTTCTAGTTCACACACAACTGGAACTACAGTGGAGAACATTGGCCTGCTTCCTGATTCAGCCAATTATATAAAATTAATATCTTAAACTACTGAACGTGGTTGAAACATATAATCAACCAACCATCTGATAATACCTTCATTCTTTAATTGTCTCCTTCATCTGCTTAATGGACTGAGAAGAAGTGCATGAGAAGACAAATGGGAAAATAAACAAGAAAGAGCAGTTGCATTCTTTGCCTGCAAATGTGCAGTTCAGTGTTTGATTGACTTGTTTTCATGGTTCAATTATGAACTAAAATATGTAGCTGTCATTGTTCATGAAATCCTGAGTTGGTAGATTTGACCAGGCACCTTCTAACACCTTGATGACTAGGTGCAAATGACACTGAGACCATACTTATCACATCTAATAACCCAATTCTTCTTCTTGTTGATATGCAGATCCATTATTAATTACTATTATTGTTGGTCTAAAACAGATGTTTAGATTGAATTTGGCTTTTTTTCTATTGAATCTTTCCCAACAATCTGAGATAGGCTTGTAATTATCACTAATATTATCTTAGGAAAACAGAATTTAGTTTTTCCTTACCTGCTGCAAATCTCTTTTTTATAAGTGAAAAACGATACCCAGCTCCAACAAGTTCAATATCACAGCTGGAAAGAGTGCTCCCTTCACTGGTGAACTGCACAACTAGGGGTGAAGGTTTACTTGGTCCCTCAGATAACTGGAATCGTGCAAGCAAGGAACCCACCCCTTCAGACAGAAAATTCATTAAAGTACATTAATATAGAAAACAATGCAGTTTTGTGCCTAGACTATAGAAGGCTCATTAGTAAAATATCGGTGTAACATTAGATTTGGATTGCATCCTAATCTTTTCACATGACAATTATTCCCTGAGTTAATTGAAGTTTGAAACCATCTTGCCAACCTTTTTTTCTTTGAAGGCATGGGTAACTTAAAGTATTCAAGCTTTAAATCAGTTTATTGCAAATTATGCTTTAAGCCATTTGAGCCACTACCTGAGGAATTTAAACTACTCTAAATTATAAAATGGCAGGGTATTCAATTAACCCAGGGCTCTCCAAATTTAGCAACTTTTAAGACTTGTGGACTTCAATCCCAGAATTCCACAGTCAGCATGCCAAGTTTGGAAACCCTTGAATTAACCTACAGTATCTTTGGAATTCACAATTTATCTTAGATACACTGGATGAATCTAAAAGTCTTCTATTAGTATAACTATTACGTGTACATTTTACAAAGAAGTTATTACTGTGGTAAACTAAGCTATGGTTGAAAACTTTGGAACAGGCTATAGTGTCTGGTATCATGGAATCAGTCCATGGTTCAAATATATTAAATATATCTCCTGTTAGTAATAACGTTATTTTTTATATCTATTTAGGCACGCAGATAATATTGGCTTATTCAGGGTTCAGGGTTCAGTTTTGGTTTAATATTCACAAAATTGTTAACTGAGTGTTACAAAGATAATTGTTCAACATATGAATATATTTTTAATTACCGGTATATAACAATATTGTATTGTTTGTATACATCATATGTTTTTTATGCTTTCTATTCTATTTCAAGTTGAATACCTTAACTACTAGACTAACTGGATCTTGAAAAGATATGAGAGAACGATGAAAGGGTTAGAAAGTTTTACCAGGAATATAAACTTGTAATACCTCCATTTTCAGATTTTTGAGAAATATCAGGAATTCTCCACAATATCCTTTGTTGTTCAGTATTCCTAAAAATGTGGAAAAAAATTGCTCATGATAGAGAACACTGAAGAACATTTCCAGCAAAATTGTATTCCGTTCTAGAATATACAGTAAAATTAAGTATCAACCCATCTAATTCAATTTGTTTATGTTATAGCTTCAGTTATTTTTTTGCTGAATAAGGTGATAGAACAGGGCTATGCAAAATGGTTTGAATGTGAGATATGTATGTATTGGTTAAATTTATTTGCCGCCTATCTCTAGGCAGAGTTTTCAAACTTAAAACTGTTCTAATCTGGAAGTATTCTTTAGTCAAAATGGCCCTATTTGAAACTCAAAATAGAGTTGTTTTATTTTAAAATATTGAACTTCCAAAGTGGTCAAAAGTACTTATTTAAAATTTAAAGCATTTTGAATTTGAAATGTTTAGCATGCCATGCTATAAAATCAGTTTGTTACACTTATTTTCTGTATATTAAGCTTAATGCTAAAATGTTAAGAATTCAGGAAGTTCCATATCCATTTGTATTCTGTACATATACCTCAGGGGTATCAATGTTAAGAATTCAGGAAGTTCCATATCCATTTGTATTCTGTACATATACCTCAGGGGTATCAAACACAAGGCCCACGGACCAGATCTGGGTCATGATGTGGTTGGATCTGGCCCGTGGGGTTGTCCTGGAAAATGTAAGGGGCTGGCCTACGTCACTTTAGTCTACCCAATGCAAAGAGGAAACATCGGGCCATCGTGGCTTCGGCCTGGTCTACCCTATGTGAAGAGGAAACATGCTAGCAGTTTGGGGAGTGGCGTCAAACTGGCTATGCCTACCCAGCCAGTCACACCCACCCAGTCAGCCACACCCAGTGAGTGGTGTCAAGATGGCCATGCCACACCCATCCAGTTGGCCATGCCCGCCTGGACCCTGGGATCAACCACAGCCCTGTTGCGGCCCTCAATGAAATTGAGTTTGATACCCTTGATATATCTAAATCAATAACTTGTGATACAAATAGCAACAATGGACCGCTTCCTGTCCATTACTTTCCTGCAATTAAGTCTACAGTGAGATTTGCCAAGGGAAATCTAAAAAGAAAAGAGATGGAGAGATTGGTAATCCTTTCTGTTCCCACTCTGGAAAACCCTCTCTTATTTCTCAGCAGTCTGTCTGCTGTGTTTTTTCCCTTGCTGAGGCATTGAAACCCATTGAAAGAAGTCTCATCACTGTTACCATTAGCTATGAACCAGAGGTGGGTTCCTACCGGTTCGGACTGGTTCTACTGAGTAGGTAATAGGCTGAGGGTGATGTCACAGAGCCGGTTCTGCTCCGTGGGCGCCGCCATCTTTTTTTGGGGGGGGGGATATTTTTGAAATTTTTTGGGGTTTTTTTCTTCTGTGCATGCGCAGAAGCCAAGTTTCCGGCAGTGTACATGCATCGCCATATGGTTTTTGGCCTTTAATTTTTTTTGTTTTTATTTACTGCGCATGCGTGTGGCCATGAGGCGCGCCCATGCCCATAAGGCATGCCCACACGGCACGGAAGGCAGCGAACCGGCGGCGAGGTAAGTTAGAACCCACCTCTGGTATGAACTCTTTAAAGCAGGGATCAATTTTATAAATTATGGAGACTCTTAAAAGAGCTTTTGTTTGTAGGTGTTACATTTTTTTGATATTTACTGAACTAAAAATTAAAATTGAGGCATTCATTGCCTTTCTCAAGATTGTTTGATGGAATTTTTAAATATTTATACTATGTTTCAATATTGGCTGGCAAATAATTTTGATATTGAGGGCCCTTGAGATAGTTTGGAGAGGACTCCTAGGGGTCCTGAGACAATTTGAAAAATATTGCATTAAAGCAACCATGTCTTCTTTGAGGGTTTAGTTTAAAAATTGCCTTAAGGAGTTGACTTACTGAAGTCATGGCCTTTTCCCCCTCACATTTGTGAAGAAGCCTGAAAAAAAAGGCATGGCTGCCCTAATAAGTTGCAGAGAGGTACTGTACTTCCACAAAGTCTGAAACCTTTATTAATAATTTACGAAATGTATATGTCACACAACTCCTAGTGACTCTGGACTGTTTCCAATTGTAAAAACACTTAAAAACAAATAAGAATACAAGAAATATCTTAAACACAAAAATAAACCCTGAAAAGGAACAGAGATGGCTTCTTCTGAATGCCGTTCCCTCTTTCTCATCACACTTGAAATGCTAAATACTTATTCAGACAAAGTTGTGCCAAAGTTTTAATCAGCATATGGCTCTTCATGGCTATAACTTGCCAAGACTATTTCAGGCTCTCCAAAGGTTTTGCTCAACTTCAGTTACCAAGAAAGTGCATTGATGGAATAAGAAAGAGGCAAGGAACAACTCTGGTTCATACCAAATAGCAGGTGGAAGCACAGCTTGTAGTTTTGTCACTCCACCATCGATAGGAACAAGGAATTGCACATTGTTTAAAGCTACTGGTGTAGTCATTGCCTCTATATTATACTTGTAGTCAATGCGTAGATCTGTGCTTGTGGGTTCACACCGCCAGTTCACCGCAAGATTCAGTGGAGTAGATTGAATACCCTGTGTTGATACCTTGTAAGACAGAAAGAACATTGAGTATCTGAATGAGCCATCAGACACAGAGAGGAAAAGAGTGCGAGAGAAATCTTTCATAATGAACCCCTGAAGGGTTTATGATTAAACTATGATTAGAGACTCTGCAAGATCAGAAAGGAGCTCATACCTGGTATTTAAGCATATCCACATTATAGTATGTTGCTTGTGGTTTCTGTTCAGACACTTTCTTCAAGTGAGTCATCAAATTTGGCATGTTTACCCAGAACTCCTTTGTGTTGGCATCAGCATGAGTGCTGTCACTGCATTAATTTAAAACAGGAGGAACACATGCCATTTTAATCAATACAAAATATTTGTCAGTTTTGTATTAAAATTATAGTTAATTCCAGCTGCAGAATTTCTCTTTAGGCTAGGAGAAATAAACACCACAATGTTTGATCTAGTGGGGTAAAGAAGACCGATGGACCCACATCACAGTCTCTTGGGGGTAACAGATTGTTTTCTTCTGAGTATTGAAATAGTGTTCATGCTTTTTTTTAAACTAGATTTAACCTAACCTAAGTATTACACCAGAGCCAGTTTGATTTGGGAGCCTTTTGAAAGAACAGGGGAAAAAAAGAGAGGTTTCAGTGCAATTTAAAAATTAATTAATAAATCCACAACATAAGCCATAAACATGTCTTATGCAAAACTTGCAAAAACGACTGTTCCCTGTTAAAAAAAAAAATATTACAATGATATTTACCAGCAAAGAAGTTGAGGATTTGGCAAAACATGTTCCAATCTGTTGTAATTTGTCACACGAAATGTTAGAACAGCTGGAGCGGGGTTATTGGCAAAATGTCTAGTAATTCCCGCAGGAAATGACAGCACCATTTCTCCGGTAATCTTTACTATACATCTTCAGAATCAAAAGAATGGCAGGCAGAGAAAAAGAGCAGACAAATTATGCACAACTAGCGAGTTTTGAATCAAAACATATGTATGTATAGTTTGATTTCTTATTTTCAGCATATTCTACTCTCACTTCAGACATTCGTATAGACTTAATCTATCATGCAGTCATTTGGAAACATGAAAAATAGTCTGTAGAAATTTGTGCTACTGTTAAAAAGAATGCAAGTTCTTCAAATATGTCAGAATTACAAACTGAGTTATATCCACAATTTTCATTTTTAAAAAATGACTACAAAATGTAACCAAAATGTTTTGGAAAGCAGTTTTTAGAAAGCAAGATCAATGGTAAGGCAAAATATATGAGGCTACACTCTTTGATTTATTATATTCCTCTGAATTACATGAGTGTCTACATTAGCATGAACAGAACTCAGGATCTTCTGAAACTTCTTATTGCCGGTTTGCTCAGGGTTGCGCCTCGAGCACGCAGGTAAAGCGTGTGAGTGCATGCATGCGTGCAAAGCACGTGAGCACACGCATGCATGCAAAGCACATGAGTGCACACGTGCACGCAAAGTGTGTGAGTGCACGCAAATGCGCAAAGCGCCCGAGCACATGCATGTGTGGCAGTAAAAAATTAGCTTCTGCGCATGTGCAGAAGCAAAATCCAAGATGGCGGTGTCCACGGAACCACCGACGGAACCGTCTCTGTGATGTCACCGCGGAGTTACTACCTACTCTATAGAACTGGATAGAACCAGTAGGAACCCACCTCTGACAGAACTGAAGTGTGTCCTAAAGATATAAGATGGCCTGAAGTAGCCATAGGATATATTTGTGCTAGTTTTAGTGATTCTGAAAATGTGGTACAAAATTAAGAAAACTATATCTGGGTTGGCTCTGGAGTTGCATAGGGTAAAATTTCATTAAGTGTACTTCTAAGGGCAGAAGACAGAAGGAGAAATATGGCATTTGCTTTCCCCTTCTATTTCCAGCTCCTATGCATTGGAAATTTGTTTGGGGTTTAGAATAAAATAACAGAGTTGGAAGGGAACTTGGAGGTCTTTTAGTCCAACTCCCTGCCTAGGCAGGAAACCCTACACCACTTCAGATAAATGGTTATCCATTATCTTCCAGTGTTGGATCATTCGCAACTTCTGGAGGCAGAAGTTGTTCCACTGATTAATTATTCTGTCAGGAAATTTCTCCTTAGTTCTAAGTTGCTTCTGTCCTTGATTAGTTTCCACCCATTGCTTCTTGTCCTGCCCTCAGGTGCTTTGGAGAATAGCTTGACTCCCTCTTCTTTGTGGCAGCCCCTGAGATATTGGAAGACTGCTATCATGTCTCCCCTAGTCCTTCTTTCCATTAAACTAGACATACCCAGTTCCTGCAACCGTTCTTCATATGTTCATATTAAGTGCAGTAAAATCCCAATGTGATGGCTAAAAGCCCCAGGTGGATCTAACTAATCTGTGTAAATGCCAATCAAATAACAAGGTTCAGTTTAATCGTAAGGGCACAGCAAGGCCAACAAGCCTAACTTCACATGTACATTGATGGGGTTTAAGCTGTCCATCACAAACCAGAGAAGAGTTCTAGAAGTTGGAATGAATAGCTCATTGAAGATCTCATTTCAGCATGTGGGAGGAGTGAAAGATTTAGGACAAAGCAGTGAGGATTTAGAATAAAGAAAAGAAGGTACTTTTGACACTGTGCTTAAATAAGTTGCAGAATTCAGAATGTGTCGATAGCTACTTACATGGATGGGTTGGAAAGGACAAATATTGTGAGCCAGTAGTCAGTTTGAGTTGGGAGTAGCATCCTTCCAGTTACAAAGAATTAACAGCAAGAAAAGGCTATATTTCATTTCCTGCTTTTCATCATCCCAGAATATCTGGTTGGCCAGTATGAAAAACAAACTTTTGGAGTGAGATGGGCCTTGGCCTGATTCAGTAGGTCAGTCCTTACAATTCCACGTAATTGTTTTATAGATTTGGGAGACTGTCTGCATGCACATTCAAGAATAGATCCTACTGAATCTGATGGAGATCATTCTTGATGGAACCTGATATTTACTTTTTTTCTAAGTTACAGATTAAAAAAAAATTAATTATGATAATTCTGGGGCCAAATAAATAAGAGTTAAGCGGTTCTCCCCCTGTTGAGAGATTATTCCAAAGAAGGGCTTTTTAATATTATTTTTTTAAGAATAAAGAGATCATTAATGATTTTTAAACCTTAATTTACATATAAGATACGCTTGAATCCTGGAAGCGTATATACAAATGAAGCCAATTTTGCATTGCAAATTGCACTTCAGTGCATACATTTCCAATAGAAAGCCTTATGAAACACATTATTGAATATCCCGGAATACAAGAATGTGTGAATGAATCAAAAGCTGATTCATATGAATACAGGCAAAGAAAAAACCAATTCAGTCAAAACAGGCTTATAGCAATAGCACTCAGACTTATATGCTGCTTCACAGTGCTTTAGAGCCCTCTCTAAGCAGTTTACAGAATCAGCATATTGTCCCCAACAATCTGGGTCTTCATTTTACCGACCTTGGAAAGATGGAAGGCTGAGTCAACTTTGAGGCAATGAGTAGTGAGTTAGCCTGCAGTACTGCATTCTAACCACTTGCCATCCCGGCTCTATATCGCCTGATCCAAGAGGTATGATTTTGAACTAACTCAAAAGTCCTCACAGGGAGGTGTGTCCAGTGATGGGATTCAGCCACTTTGGGAGAACTGGTTGTTAACTTTCTGAGCAGTTAGGTGAAGTAGTTGTTGGAAGAAATCATTAGGGCAGAGAACCGGTTGTTAAATTATTTGAATCCCACCACTGGGTGTGTCCCAAAGGTGCCTTTTCAAAAGGCAACTGGAATATCTTTGTTTTTACCTTCTCATCCAAGAAACTTCTTCAATTGAAGAATGGAAAATCAAAGAAGCTCCAGTTGCATTTTGAAAAATCACCTTTGGGACAACCATGATCTGGATGCCTGAGAATCTTCATAGACACAGGGAGGCTGTGTGTTGAGTGGACAGGCCCAGGATCGCACTGTTGCATACAAACCTTATTATGAATATTCCCCTGGAGATCCTTTAGATCAAAACTGATTGTCTTTCCTTATATTCCACGGGGTTTGAGATTAGGAGCACCAACAAAGGGTGAGAGATGAGGTGAAGAAAGAGAAGAAAAATAAGAGTGAGATAGATTTCAGATCTGTGAAGAATGGGATTTGGAATGGGGTAAGGGAAGGTTCAAGCAGAAGGCTGAGACTTGCTATGAGCATATGGATTACTTTGGACTGATTTAGAGATTTATCGGTGATCTCTCGCCACAGTACATGCAGTAGGGGCTCCAGGAAAAACGCCTAGCCTTCCTTCCCTTTGGCCTTTAGAAGAAAAGTTGCAAACTTCCAAAACAGACCCAATTACAATGACCTAATGGAAGAAATCGAGGAGAGGTGAAATAACTTTATAAAATCCCAGTGCTTTGTTTCCCCCCCCCCCTCTCCAAGGACCAGTTGGGAAAAAGTCATAGAGAGGTGCAAAGTTATTTTATGACATAGATGCTATGCCATTGCCACGGTTTAACCCATTGTATCACTACCCCATGAGTGAAATAAAGGAAGCCATCACTGGAACAGAAATGGGACATTGCTCACTTTAAAGAATGACCATTTAAGCAGCCAAATAATGTTTTGCTGGATCAAAAGGGCAATATAAAATTGTCCAAGTACAGTACAATGCTAGAGGTTGAACTTTAAAAAAAAAAAGGAGTTGAATTAGATCATAGTTACTTTTGATTTCATTGCGTCCAAACTGAAATGAATTTTAGTTACTATAATTTCTCTTTTCTGTCACATTCATCGTTACAGGATTTCAGTGGCTATATTCATTCTGGACCCTCAGATCGCACAGTCCTGCTGCACAGCATGAGGCTTATGGTTGCAACTGAGCCCTGGACTGGGGCTACGAAGGATAATACTGGAGGGAAATGGCATTCAACTGACCTTTGCTTGCAATAATCTGAAAAGGAATTTTGGCAGAAATAAACTCGCTGGCAGGGAGGATGGCTACGCTGTAGTCATTGCCCCCGTTGCATTGTAAAATTCCCTTTAAACATTCTGAACATCGGATTACACGGAGTTTCCCCAGGGGGGTCATTTGTTTGTTTTGTTGTGTTTTAAAAGAAACAAAAGTTGGACCAAAGATTATTAGTTACCTCTACAGATTTATTTCTCAGAGGTCGACAAGTGAGTTTCCCCATTTTCTTTGTGAGCTCCGTCATATAAGGACGCTGTGCCTCAGAGGAAATTCGGCCCTTTGTATTGGCTGAGATTGTGAAATGTGAAAGTCATCACCTCTTGCTAAGCGCGAAGGCAAAAGTATTGTTGGATGTAAACAATCGCTCCAGCATCCTCTCTCTTCTCTCTCTCTCTCTTTGCGGTGGCTTCTTGCTTGCTTGCTTTTTCTTCCTCCAGCCCAAATCACTCTCTTGTTTGTCCAACTAATGAGAGGAGAGCTCCCATTATTGGGTGAACTCTGCACACCGGCATCACATATTTGAACAATGAACTCAGTCAAGCGTGTAACACATCCATAGAGGATTGCAGTCATTCACACTGTTTACAAGAAAGTAGCATGTTCAGGAGGGGGAATGCATGAAAGCAAAAGAATAATCCACCATAATTGACAAAACCAAGAATTAACTAAATACATCGTCTCGGGGCTAGATGCGTCCTCCAGCAATAAATGAAGAACAATATAACAGCTTTTTTTTTTTCCTTTCCATTTTAGCATGTGCTTCGAGTTTAAGAAAGGAATCAAGTAGGTTTGGAAATGAACTGCTTTAATCCCTATTAAGCATCATGCCTTAAAAGCCTTTTGTGTTTTTAGCTAATGTCACCTAATACATTGGAAATATTTTTAAATTTCTGCTCCCTTTGTTGAGCATCATTTATTTCACTATAGCTGCAGCTAATTAAGCCCACAATAAAGTTAGTGTCATTAATAACTCTTTTTAACAGAAGATTTACATCCCAGCCCAACCTCTTTATTTGGACATGATATAAGGCAGACTAATTTCAAGATTTACATTCAAGCGACATGTTTCCAAGAAGAGATTTAATCTCAGCTTTGTTTTCATTCTTTTCATCCATGAATTAAAATCCACACATTTTGTCTCAGGATCAAGTGAAAAGCAGAACTATTCTAGGAGTGTAAAGAGGTCTTCTTTTTTCTTTTTTCTTTTTTTTTTTTACTCCTGCAGCTGAATAAAATGCCTGCAGCAGCTGCAAACCTGCCCATCCAGATGACATTGACACAGGCTCAGTTCAGATATTTTCTCACTTTTTTGAAATGGGAGCAAAAGTGGATATATATATATGCAGCTGTGGAGCATCTGTTTTCCTATTCAGGAGGCATTTCGGTCTGCCCTGGTTCCCAGCAACTCTTTCATAGCTTATGCGGCAACCAGTTTGTGTTAGGGAAAGGAAGGAGAATGGTAGGGATGAAAAGCAGAGCAAAACATGAGGAGTATTTTGGGGAAAGGATGAAGTTGTTGGACAAGGGAAGAGTCACAGAGGTATCCGTCAAGCCCTCCTGTCACATCTGGCTCCACACATGACTGTATATAGAATAAAACCAACTTTTATTGCAAGCAATGGTCATTGGGTTTGTGTTCATAGAAGAAAGAGGAACGCACACAAGAGAAGTTTAAACAGAGTTGAAACTTGGAGAGTTGGGAAGACTCTGATTCACTGCTGATTTCTAGGGTCACAGATTACATGCTTGGAGATATGATCACACCAAATCAAGAGAGAGAGAGAGCAGTGTTGGGAGATGCCCTGGGTTTCCCATGTGAAGAAGTGATGAGAGATGAGATGCACCCCTTAATGTAGATCTGGAAAGTCTATGATTTTCTGCTCAGCTACCTTGTTTTAATTTCCTTATTAGTCTGCTGCTACGCAGTTGAAAAGACTCAGTACTCACTATCTGGTGTTGGCTTTGTTCTGCTGAGTGATTGTCCTTTTTTTTTCTGTCCTGCAGAATTAAAGGGGCATTATCTGAAAGCAGAAATAGCAATAGCACTTAGACTTATATACATCTCCATAGTGCTTTAACAGCAGTCTCAGAATTGTTTACAAATCTCAGCATATTGCCCCAAAATGTCTGGGTCCTCCTTTTATGGACCGCAGAAGGATGGAAGGCTGAGTCAACCTTGAGCTGGTCAGGATCAAACTCCTGACAATGGGCAGAGTTAGTCAACAATACTGCATTCTAAGCACTACGACACCACAGCTCATTACGTCCAATGACCTTTTGTAAAGGAGGGAGATTAGCTAAGGTTTGACCCTAATCATGTCTCTGTGGGGTCCTGCAGTTCCTCTTTGCACCACATCTAAAAGAAAAGATTTAGAGATCCGGCTACTCCTGAAGGTGGTAACACATTAACAGGGAATAAAGAAATGAGCTAGTGCCATGATGGCAGACCTATAGCATGCGTGTCACAGGTGGCACACAGAGCCATATCTGAGGGCATGAGAGGCATTGCCCTATGTCAGCTCCAGTGCACATGCGCGCACTGGACAGCTGATATTTGGCCTTCCAGAAGATGAGGGGAGGCTGTTTTCACCCTCCCCAGGCTTCACGAAAGCCTCCAGAGCCTGTCGATGGTGAAAAACAGCCCAATGGGCCTACCAGAAGTTCAGAGGCTTCAGTGAGGCCTGTGTGCATGTACAGGGGGGGGCAACAGGGTGGTGGTGGTTGTGCACACATGTGTGGGAGGAGGGCATGCGCACATGCAACACACACACATGCTCCCCACACTTTTGGCACACAATGGCAAAAAGGTTAGCCATCACTGGGCTAGTGTATTCCTTTTTGGGCTCAGTCTTCTCTAAAAAGACGGAAGCTATGAGGAGTAAGTGGAAGGACATGACTGAAGTTAACAATTAACAGAAATGTAGTCAGGGAATACATATTTAATTTGAATGAAGAATGTCATCCAGGACAAGGTTATGACCTGTTCTCAGAGGGCAGGATATGGAATAACTTAAGAATCAAAGAGTAGGATTCCAGTTGAATGTTAGGAGCATTTCTAATAGTAAGGGAATTCAGCAGTGAAAGCAGACACTCATAGATGTTCAGGGGCTATGTGGATACTTTATTTAAATTCTTACCGGTATATGGTTGGACATAATGAAATCTACTTTGCCCTAGCATCAAAGTAGCATGATCTAGAATGTTTGGTGGCCTACATTTGGCTAGGAGGAAAGGGGCAGCTTTTATTATATATATATTGTTTTATTATATGCCCCGCTTCTTACTATCAAGCAACTCTGGATGGCTTACAACATCAAACATGCAAAACTCCAAACATAAAAACATTAAATATGAAAATATGAATATTGGTGGCCATATTATTTTCTTTACATTATGCACAAAAAAAAATGGCATACCTTTGGAATGACGCCAGGACTGATTGCTATTATCTTCTTTGTTCTTAGTATAACCGCCTGACCATGCAAGGTTCAAATGACCAAGGGATGGGCTCATTCTAAGAAAACGGAAAGTATCAGCAGTATGATCATAAACAAGTTCCTTGTTAATGCTATGCAGAATGAACATTGGAATTGGGTGGCCAATAAATATTACAACAACAACAACCACCAATCATAGAGCCTGCTATCACCATAAGGCAAGGCACTTCTTCATTTCCAGTGAGATTTTGGTTACTCCTTGGAAAGAGGCAATCATTTTGTGCAGTGGTGCCCACCTTTATGAAACATTGCCCCCCTACCCCTGACATTAAGTCAGTTCCATCCCCTTTAATGTTCCGAAATTCCCTCAAAAACTGGTTATACTACAAGGCCTGGATTGCCAGGGAACCAGAAACTTGTTTAGATGGCTCCACTATTAAGGCGGATGTATTCATTCTGCCTCTGCTTGGGGTTTCAATAGATTTTAGTTTCAATAATCCCTATTTTTAATGTTGATTTTTTAAAATGCCTTTTTCATATATGTATCATTTTTAATTGATTATTATTGAATTATTTGTAAAAAATAATAAAGGCAGGATACAAATACATACAATTATTGTACATCACTTTTCATAAGATGGGCGACTATATAAATGATTCCTCAAAATTTTAGGACCTAATTCAGGCTACCACGAATATGATTCATTGCAATTAGGCTAAGAGCCTCAGGCAATCAAAGTAGCTTGGATAACCTACCCCTAAGAAATTCAGTTACTTTTGAATGTCTACACCATACTGCCTACCCATATATTTATGCTGTCAAATAGCAATTAAGGTTGATCACGCAGTCAACCAGGTGTTCAGACTGGATTTTATATCCACCTTTCGAGCCCTTCCCAAGAATTATTATTATTATTATATTTTCACAACAATGTGAAGTCACAACTGCCTGTTCCTTTGCTGGTATTGGCCTTGATACGCATTGTGTTCTTCCCAAGAACCTAGGATATCGCAATGTATTGGGGTAGTATATGTGCAAATCCAAACAGTATGGCCTTTTGCAATTGACAGATGGACATTTTATCAAAGTGCAGATTTTCTTAGTACCATCCAAGATTTTTTGCTATGGCACCCATAACATTTGGTATCACCCAGGCCAGTTTATGCCGTGATGGTTTGTGATCGTCTTAATTCCTTGTCTTCTATTCTACTATACCCTGTTATTGCCAGAGCAATTATCCACACTTTCTTCCTCTTTTTCTTCTTTATTAACTAATACATGTATGAAGAGTGTAGGGGTACTACATAGTAATAACATTTCTTCCGCCTGAAAATTGGGCAGAATCAAACCTGGCCATGCTTTGCTATAATATAAGGAAGAGTTCCAATATATTATCTGTGAAACAGAATGACTCCTGAAGTGATCTCCGCTGGGCATACAGGTCAGACATTTTCTACACTGAAGAAATGTAGACAAAGCTTTCTTGTAGACAAAGCCCAGCATGAAACTCAACCACACTCCTGGGTAGCTGAACAACAGAGAACACTAGGCATGGCAAGCCTACAACACACACACACGCAACATTATCTCCCACAGATATGCTCGTGATCATCTTCACCCCTCACTGCAAAATGTTGATTCAGACACAATCCCTGGATGCGTCCTTAAGCTGCAGCTATTTTCTCAAGAACCTTTCCAGAAATTCCAAATAAATGTTCCTTATATCTACAATGGGATTTTCTGTCCCTGAGGCTGTAGAAGAAAAAGAAAAGAAAAAACCCAAGAGCAAACAGAATTGATGCAGAAGTTGGGTCTCAGCTCCATCAGAACTCTACTGGTTGCTGAGTCGTTTGCCAATTTTACAACTCCCTAAAGAACCTTCTGAGGTGGTTTGCTGTTAAAAAAAAAGAGTCCCTGCTGATTTGACTCCGATAGTTATTGCTGTCTATAGGGGGCAGTGTTCATCTCAATTGAGCCTGCGCTGCCCAAAGACACTTCCGTGGTCATGTGGCCAGCATGACATTTGTTGTGAGAACATGTCATGTCGTAGCAAAAAACCGTTGGAAGAGACATTAGAAGTGACATAAGTAGGCAAGAATTGAGAGAAAGATTCTGTGTAAAAACAATTATTACATAGTATATTAGCAGAGAAGTAGGAGGGATGGTTCCTTTATAAAGTAAGATATGCTAGGTTTCATCCCCATGTGTTTCTCCATGTACCTTTTGATATGTGTGATAATACGACCAGTATCCATGTTTGCATGGATAGTGAGTGAGGTAAAAAGACATAGAGGATCTCATTCATCAATGGTAGAAAGGGAAATATAATTGCTACATTAGTGATGGTGAACCTTTTCGACACCAAGCGCGCACTCATTGGGACCGCAACCTGGAAGAGGAACTGTCCAGGGGGCATGCATGTACCGGAAAATAATCTTCCAGTTTCTGGCACGTGCATATTTGCCAGCCAGCTAGTCTTCCGATTACTGGTGTGCATGCATGCATGATGATCACCTGGCTGGCATGCATGGTCACGCCAGAATACAGTAGACCAGCTCTTCCAGTTTCTGGAAGTTCCGCACGCACAAAGGCCAGCTAATCATTGCACGTGTATGTGCGCCTGAAAACCGGAAAGATGAACGTGCGACGCTATGCATGCCATGCAACAGAGCTCCGCGTGCCATTTCTGGCACACGTACCATAGGTTCGCCATCACGGTGCTACATCCTTAGGATCACTTGCATTCATATTTTCCGCTGGAACCTAATGGTCAACAGTTTTACACGATGCTCATTTTAATATGTCTATCTTTTGGCTTCTGAAGCACCATATAACAAATTCACAAACAAGCAGAGGTGGGTTCCTACCAGTTCTATAGAGTAGGTAGTAACTCCGTGGTGACGTCATGGAGCCGGTTCTGTCGGTGGTTCTGTGGGCACCGCCATCTTGGATTTTGCTTCTGTGCATGCTCAGAAGCTAATTTTTGCTTCTGCACATACGTAGAAGCTAGTTTTTGACTGCCGTGTCTGCACTCGCCCTGAGACACGACCCTGAACGAACCGGCAGTAAGAAGATTCAGAACCCATCTCTACAAACAAGGGTTATTTTCTTTGGCATTTTCTAATGTCGGGGGAGGGGAAGGGGAAGCCCGCTTTTAACAGGCTCCTCCTGGAAGACCAAAAATTTCTAGGTCCTCCGATGCAGAGGAGAGGCTTTTTCCGAGATCTTTTTTGGGGTCAAACGAGAAAACCACTTCATTTGCAAATGAAGAAAATTGAGCAGGGAGGTGGAAAACAAACCAGTAATAGTTGCATTCAAGTTCACTAGTCATCACTCCTATACAGGTAGCTATTGACTTACAGCCATTTGTTTAGTCTCTTCAAAGATACAGCATTCCCATGTTCATGTGAGTGAAATTCAGGTGCTGGCAAACATATATTATGGTTGCAGCATCCCCAGGGTCATATGATCACCATTTGCGACATTCCCCTCCAGCTTCTGACTGGGGTTAAGCCAGATTAAGGTTTAATGACTCCATGGTTCAGTTAACTGCAGTGATTTACTTATTATCACAAAAGATAATAGGTCATAAACTCAGGCACAACTCATTTAACAACCGCCTTGCTTAGCAACAGACTTGTGGTCATAACTCAAAGATTACCTGTAGCTCCCCACTGTCACCGGATCCCTTAACTAGTGTTCAACTGGTTTCCATTTTACATTGCCCAAATGGAAGAGAGGACTGGTGGGAGTGGAATAAGAAAGCCCATGTTTTACGAGACCGCCTTCTGCCGCCAACAGCCTCCCACCGACCAGTGCGCTCCCATAGAGAGGGCCTCATCAGGGTGC
>JANHFT010003726.1:390292-405900 GCA_032467955.1 Pseudoxenodon macrops | reverse complement strand
TTTCGTCTGCAGCCTTCTCCACTCTTCTCTACTTCCCTCCCTCCCTCTTCCTCCTTCCTTCTTTCCCCTCTCCTCCTCAAAGTTTCCATTTTGAGGGATGGAAAAATATTGCCCGGGGGGGGGGGATATAGTAAGAGCAGTAAAGAAAAGAGGTTAGTTTTTCTCAAAAGTCCACATTCTGCCCTAACATAATCTGGCCTATTTTGGTATAACCAAACACTTAAAAAGAAGGCAAGGACACAGAGTATATATAGATATATTTTAACTATGTTTTAATAAGAAAACATAATTGAACAGACAAAAGTCCAGAGGGAGATAATATGAATATTTATAGAATGTTACTCCTAATATCTCCAAGGCTACATTAATTCTGGAACATATTTCAAATAAAACATTAAGGCTAATCATTCAACACAGAAAGAAGCATAACTCCGATAAATGGATTTCAGTAGAACTGTGCATTTTGTTCGAAAAAGTGTGACAAAATTTAACAGATTCATGAATTATGCCCATAAGTGAAACATTCCACTCAACAGAGATACAAATATAAATTTTATCAGCCTGTCTGAGAAGATTACAAAAAGCTATTCAATCATTCAGAAACCTGAGTTTGGAAATCCAAAGACAATATGAAAAGAATGTGGGACATCAAGGCAAAAGGAATTTTCCTGGAGGCTAAGGAATAAGTGATGTCTTCACAGACACACAGAAAAATAAGCTGTCATGGCAAATACTACCCTGAATGACTAAAAAGGTAGATTTGAAAGTTTAACAAGTCACTGATCTCTTTCTCCGGTCTTTCTCTGAAAAATATTGTCCACATGCTGTCTTTTCATGATATCCAAATCCTTGATTTTTAGCCAGTATTAGAGCTATGTCTTCAGGTCTCTATAAATGATGTCAAAATAATACATGTGTGATTATCTCTAAGCATTTGCTTGACAATGTCATTTATGAAAGTGCTATTTGCTTCCCTTGTGAACGCCCATGGTCAGGATGGATATTTAAAAGCTAGGAATTGCTTTTGCTGATATAGAATAGCCAAGTGACTTTGTGGTTTTGTTTTAAGTAAACAAGTGGGTAGAGTTGGGCTGTGAAGTCTCTTTCAAAACCCTAGCTCCAGTCTGATTGTGCCTTTAGGCCTAGAGGTTGGCAGGCAGGCCAGCTGGCTGGCAGGGAAGAGATGCTATCAGTCTTCTGCTGAGGCCTCCCTTAATTGCATCCCATTCCTGATCTCTACAAAACAACAAATGTGTCCTCTCTGTGGCTTGAAGAACACATGAAGAGGAAATGGAAGGGCTGCGAGTGGACTGGCACAGAAATTCTAAGCAGATGATGGGGAAAATGTTTTGCTGAACTAAGCTCACTCTGAGAAGGAAAGCGTATACATAACTGTTTCTCAGCCTTAACGACTTTAAATTCCCAGTGTGGACTTCAATTCCCAGAATTCTCCAGTCACTAAGGTTGAGAAACACTGGTACACATGCTGGCAACAGAATGAAAAAAAATGTAGAATTAGCTGCCATAGACTCCTTTTTTTGTGGCATTGTTTTGACTATTAACAATGGGGGTGGAGGGGAGGGGGAAATTAACAGTACTGAGAATATAATATATTTGTTCTTGACAGGATTATAAAAATAGAAGGAAGGAAGGAAAATAATTTAGAGTAATTAAAAAAGAAGCCTTATAAAATGGCATATATTATTTTTAATTTTATTAAAGCTCAGCAAGAAAAGACTATAAATCATTCTCATGGCCCTAATATTTGCTTAATGAATGTCTTCCTTGGAATCATGATTTTTTCTCTAGTTCTTTTCAACTATCACTTATTCATATTGTATTATATGTGAAATATACCATATTACTTTTATAAGTACCATTTTAAGAAATTCTGTTCTCAAATGCATCCCAGAGCCTAGGGTTCCCAGTTTTACTTGGTGGCTTGCTTGCTTGCTTGCTTGCTTGCTTGCTTGCTTGCTTACTTACTTACTTACTTACTTACTTACTTACTTACTTACTTACGGTACTTACTTTCTCATTTATCCATCCTCTACTTTTATTATTTTACAAATAACTCAAGGTGGCAAACATATCCAACACATCTTCCTTCTCCTATTTTCCCCATAACAACAATTAGGATTGGAAATTGTCAAGTCATTAAGTGAGCCATCATATGACTAGACCTAATTTTCTGACCATTTTTAATTTTCATTAAGTGAATCAGTCATTAAGTGAATCCAGCTTCCCCTATTGACTTTGCTTCTTGGAAACCAAATAGAAGGTCATAAACTGTGATCATGTGACCCCAGGACACTGCAACCATGTTCCTTTTTACTGAAATATGATGTGAATGTGTCATGCAATAAATCAATCAATACTGCAGTCATCGGAAATATGAGCCACTGCCAAGCATCCAAATCATGGTACAATGATCATAACTTTGATGATGGTCATAAGACACTTTATTCAGGACCATTGTAATTTCAACCATCATTAAACAAATTATCATATGTTGAGGACTACCTGTATGTTAAAATTAAAGTTACAATGGAACTTGTTTTGACTATGTAAAAATGTTAAAGGCAATTCTCAGCATACAAAACAGAGAAATATTACCTGTAACGTCAATAGTCTTCATTACTTAATCTGCAAAATATATCAATCCTGAACAAGAATGCTGTGAAGATTGTAAAGTAATTCCTTTAGAGCAGGGGTGTCAAACTCAAGGGTCATGTGCTGGACCTGGCCTGCGGGGTGCTTAGATCTGGCCTGTGGGGCTTGCCTGGAAACAATAAAGGACCGACCTGTGGTGCCTCTGCCAGCGAAAATGGAACTCAGGGGGCTGTGCGCGCACTGTTTTTGACCACAATGGCCTCTTGCAGCCATCTGCCAGTGAAAACAGAGCTTGGGAGGCACATGTGGCCCCCTCTGGGCTTGCTGGCAGAGGGCTATCAAAACAAACTAAAAACAAAACATTTGAATTTGAGCATGAAAGAAGGGACAGGAAGGGAGAAAGGGAAAGAGGAAAGGTAAAGAAAAAGAAGGAAAGATGGGAAGAGAACAAGGAAGGAAAAATAAGGAAAGAGGGGAAGGAAGAAGGAAGAATGAAGATGGAAGAAAAAAAGAAGAAAAGGAAGGAAGGAAGGAAGATTATAATGAGAGGGAGGGAGGGTCTCAGGAAAGTCCTGCCTTAGCACTTGGCCACCCTAGGTGCCATTGACACACTCACCATGGCCATGCTCCCTTGGCTACACTGCATATCCACCCACCCCATAGTCAAACACAACCGTTATGCGGTCCTCAATGAAATCGAGTTTGACACCCCTGCTTTAGAGTATGTTGCTAATATACTATGTTGGGCTTATTTTATAGACAATACCTAGTTCAAGGATTCATTTTTTTTCTAATTTTCTCTAAGCCAAGTTTTCAAACTTCATGGCATCATGGGTAACTAAAGTAGTAAATTAATTGGTGTAACATCCCTACATGAAATTATACTCATAATAATGATGATGCCAATGATAATAGTAACATGGATATTAGTACTGATAGAATAATGAAAATTTCTATACTTGTCTGAGACTCTTCATCCAAAATAAATCTAGAATACTGTCAAAAATTGCTCCAGGCTTTGTTACTTTCCTACTTGCCTTCTTCTCTTGTACTGAGTGATCTACTAGCAGAGATCCACACATTCTTAGTCTTGGGCTCCTAATCCTTAGGCTCCAACACTGTAGAATCTAATCTACAATGTACATCCATTTCTCGGCTCCTTTCATCTCTGCTACTGCTGCTTCCCTGCAAGAGTCCTTCCCTGATTTGCAACTTGTTCAGGTTTCTTTGTTACCCCTCCAATTGATCCAAAGCTTGAGAATCTTTGCTATATAAGTATAGCGTCATAATATACATGAAGGACAAAATAATAATTTGTGAATCATGCTTAATTATAGTATTTACATTTATCTGTAAGGTGCATAGGGTAGAAAAAACATAAGCATATAAAAAGTTGTAAAAATATTTACATTAAGCAAAAATGCAGTTCAGTAAAATTCATTCCAGCAAAGGAGAAAAATCCACCCCAATCCAGCTATGGAACAAGATTCATGGTTACAAATAATATCAAAACAGATGCACAGCCTGTGCTGTACATACAATGTAATTGTTGGTAGACTTCACTAAATCTAATTTATTTCTGGAGTGATTTAAATTTTTTATGCAAAAAACATGTGTAGCATTTGTTATCATACCTATAAAGTTCATGAACTACTTCATCTCAATAAATGGGCTGAAGAGTAAATAGAAATAGCAACTGAATTCTCAATTTGGATTAAGCATATAGTCTCACTTTCCTGGATTTTACTGCCTATGTAGAAGTATATTAATATTATGACTCAACTATCTGAATACAATTTCTCATTTAATTGAACATTTAGATACAAAGTTGCTTTTCATAAAATATATACTTGTATAATTTTGACCAAAGAGTAGAATATATCTACTTGAATTATTAACCTCGAGTGTTGTTATTTTTGACATATCATCACACAGCTTCAAAAGTAAGTTATACAATATTGATTAAAGTGTTATTAATGTATTAGTACACTAAGATGTGATATTAACAATACCAAACCTACTGAATTGTAAATAATGCCATCACTCACAAGGTGACAAGTGCTATTTTCTTTTATTATTACTTCTCTTAAAAAGTCAATCTATATAATGTCCATATTTTAATTTGAGAATAAGTTCCTCCTGAATGAACTAATAGTGTCATATCTCTTCACATGTATTCATGTGTATGTTTATATGTATTCAGTATATATTTATGTATTACAACAATATCTAACAATTTTTCTAACATAGCAAAACTCCCTATTCTGATATTTTCCACAATAACAATTCTGTGAAGTACAGGACAGACACACACTTCAACGGAAAGTTAGGACTTGCCACCTGCCTGCGTTCCATTGCGGACCTGTATATTGCATGAGCCAGAAAGAGGATTGTGAAAATATCTACAGACCCCTCACATCCTGGACATAAACTGTTTCAACGTCTTTCCTCAAGACGATGCTATAGGAAATAGCATGCCATAACAACTAGACACAAGAACAGTGTTTTCCACCTTCACTCTATTAAGCAACTAATTCCCATAATACTATCTTATGTCCTGGAATGTCAAACCATGTAGTATGGCTGTATTATTATGTTGTTATATAATCAACATCTTTCCTATCACCTATTCCTTTAGCATCTTATGACTACAAATTTTTTGTTTGTATCTTATAATTTATGTTTATTGCTTTTATTTAGTATCCTATGACTGAATGTTGTATCTTATGATTTATTATTATTGTATTTTATGATTATGATCATGATTTATCATTTATTGCTTGTATGTACACTGAGAGCTTATGCACCAGACACAAATCCATTTTTGTTTATATACTAGAAACCACACTAAATTCAGTAATGCTGGTATTTAAGCCTCATTATATAATCAACATATTTCATTTTGGAATATATTGAATAACTTTAATAACCCTGAAGAATCAGACTTCTTAGCCTTAAAAAGTAGCCAGTTAATTAGATCACTTTTAATTATGAGGCACACTCCTAAAAATTCTGTACTTCTAATTACCAGTAACGTCTCCTGGCTAAAACTTTTTAAATATATTATTCAGTTTTAATTAGATTTTTTCATAAATTAGACTTTGATTTGCTGCTTCCTAGGATGGTTAAAATCATCCTGTACTTAATATTGCTTGTTAGACATATAATTTCAGCTTGTCAGTTTTATGCTGTTTTATTTTATCAGTGTAATCTGTTTTGAATCCTGAAGCTGTAGCTAAAAGTCAAAATATATATAGTGCATTGAAATTAAAGCTTACTAAACTACTCAATAATTATAATTTAAATTTAGAAATTAAATGCCAAATATTTCAGTATGTTTTTGGCTACTGTTGTTGAAATTGAACTACGATCAGGAAAAAGTTACATTAATGGAGAGATATGAAGGTGTAAATGTTATTGTAAATTTGGTGAATATTTGGTTGCTCCTTTTTTTAAATCTATGACTGTAACAATCTTCTATCTATTCAAATATTCATTTTTTTCGTCACTTCTTGATCTTTTCACTAACAAGCATAGATACTATTTTCATAGGTGGAAGTCAGAGATAACTTCTGTATTAACATATGCATATACAAAGATGGAAATGTCTATTGTGCATTATATAATAAACTCCTGTACAATAATGTAGCCTTTCAAGGATGTTTATACCAATTGTATTCACAACTATCGTAACTAACTGTAATTTGTTGCCTGACAAAAAACATGTGATGTCATACCAGTAGTTAGTTAAGAGTATTGCAACAATATTTTGTGATAAAGGGATGAATGGAAAAGTTTTCTAAACATTATAACTATCACAAATTACACTGCGGATAGTCTCTATAAACTTGGTAGAATATGAAAACATCTGTCTTGTTTTGCATTTAAAGTGACAGCATTTGTTGTGACTAATTTTCTATCTTCTACATGAAAGCATACTATTTTAATCAGCCATATACTGTTTGTTTTTGTATTGCCTATTTTACCTTCATTTCAGGCAAGTGTAATTTATCATGTATGTGGTCATAGTATGGAAATACTGCCTTTGAAAAATAATAATTGGAAACAGCTGTTAACATTTTTCAGATTATGGTTTATATACAATTCCCTATGTAATTTCAAAATGCTCAAAGAATATAATATATAATAATTTCTTGTGGACCAGTTGTACTTTTTTTCCTAAATAGCCTGCACTAGTAATATATATTGGGAGAACAGAATTCTGCTTGGCTTTTATGACAAATTGTTTTGTAATCTGAGTTCATTATGAAATCAATTTTTAACCCAATTTATATTATGTCTCCTAGCATGTTTACAGTGAGATGAGAAACACCATCATGACAAAAATGATAAATGATAAACATGACAATTTTTATATATTGATCATACGTATATATCATATTTGATATATATCAAAAATTTATACAATTTTTGAATATAATTACCTGAGAATTTTGGAAGTTGTATACCAAAATATTTTAAGTTGAGTAAAGTTGTTGTAGGATATAGAACTTGGCACATTATGAGCAAAAATAATTAATATAGTGGATAAGATGTTGGGCAAAGGGCTGAGAACCAAGTCCTGATTTGACCAAAGTGGTCACTAGATTATATGAAATGCAAGCTCCTGCTGTAGATAGAAAAATTAGTAGATTTCAAAGGACCATTTGAAAATCAAAGACAATATTTACCATCTGTGAAAAGATGAGCAGAGATTGTATCAAGTAGAATTGGCAAGCCAGCATTGCACTGCCCTGATTAAAAAAAAAAAGCAAGCTAATTCATACTCATCTGCTTTACCTCTGAATCTTACATCTTCAGAAGTTAATCTGGGAATAGAGGGATTCAAATGTGGAATGAGTTAATACTTTTTTCACAGTTTTGACCTTATGCAAATGCCAAGGCTAAGACTGCCCATTGCAGACTCAAAAACTTCAGGCAGGAATTTAAGTTAAACAAACTTTTCCTTTTAATGCATTTTTTCTTTTAAAATGCAATTGAGTTTATCGTTCATCACATACACATAAGCTAACTTCTATTAATAAATTGAATTTAATCCAAATGGTCAAATTTAATGTAATATTATTAATCCAATATAGTAATCTCTATAGTAGTATAGTGTGATGTAATTAATACAATGTAATATAAACTGCAAGAGTCAATTGAAGCTATGGAGTGCTTCAAGCTAGTAAATTAACTAATCAGGCCTTCCTGGCTGTTCTAACAAGTGCTAGAATGGGAAAAATGTTACCAATCATATTATGGGAATGGACAAACCTCTGATTCCTTTCCCCCCCTGTCCATATCTAGAGCATTAGAGTCTACAGTGAACAGTCTCCTCTGGTTAGCATGTCAATTGAACAGGACTAGAAGTCTGCAATATATTTATCTGGAAATAAAAGCTACTGCAGGATAAGCCTACATTCATTCTTGTGATTGCATCTTAGTATGAAGGTTTCTATTAAGTAGAAGAAAAAAATAGTCCAATATCTTCAGGGTTTCTTCCCAGTTAATGGACCATAATGGTAAAAAGATCCATCCATAACAAAGCAGTTGTCCCTGTGTACTTAACTGATAAGAAGACCCTTCAGCTCATCATTATCAATAGGCCGTCATTCAGTATGGAATTAAATAAAAAGGACTTGAGAATGGCCCTGTCTTGCTCCTGAGTTATCAGTTAAGGAAATATTTGACTACCAGCATTATTAAGGAGAATTAACAATGATTAACCAGATTAACATGACCAGACCAAAAAAGAGAGACAGTTCTTCTGTCATTGAAATTACAATTCTATACTTATTAGATACTGCCTTCCTTTTGAATAAATATACCTAGGAATTGTTTTAATTCTTAGTTATTCATTAAAAAGTGAGATATCCATCATTATGCTCCATTTTATATAATGCTAGATTTATAGTAGATCAGCAATTTCTTATAGATCATCTCTCTCTCACACACATTCACAGTGCTGGTCAACAACTGAGAAGTAATTAGGGACACACTCAATTCACTTTCAACCAAACACTGAAGCACAATGGGTTCTTTGCAATATATGGAGACCCATGAATTTAACGTAACAGCAAAACTTTACTGGTGGTTACAATCTACACTTACTCTTTCCCACATGCAAAAATACGCTCATCCAACTTACCAACATCCTTGTTAACCAGGTTTCCAGGCAATAGCTACAGGGAAAGAAGATGCCAAATCTGAATCCAAAAGAATTCAAAAAGTGGGCAAACTTCAGGATCCCTTTTATGCTTGTTTTGTCAATTCACAAGGCTGGCCCTAATCTTGTTGATTTTCAGGTCAGGTAGCTGTTGCTGGGATTTAGAGGGGAGGGGAGGTTCCATGCATTCAGGCCCAATTTCTTTTGTCTGGCTCAAGTGACATTCTTTCCATGGTTTCCTTAAGGCTTCTTCTTAACTACCTCCCTGAAGGGTCTTATAGACATGATTCCACCCTGCTTACATGCCTGCTTCATTTGTAGGTATGGCAGCGTCAATCTAGTCTCATGCTGTCCTCCCTATTGGAAAAATATATAATTCAACTCAGTATGATTTGCTTCCTGAGTTCAAAGACATTGGATTATTTTCTGAGAATAGGGAGAGTTCATATCTTCTAGCCAATCAAGAGGTTCACTAGCTAAGCCTGAATCAAATTAGCCTAACCTATTTTATAAGAAATTTACAAGGTTAAAATGGGAATCCAGACCCATTTGGCTTACTTCTGCTTAGTTGGTATATGCGTTTCAAGATATAATGGGTATTCTGCTGTTATTTGCAGAATAAATATCAGTTTAAAACCTATGTTTTATGCTATAAATAATTGATATATTGTACCTTATTTAATGAATTTGTATAGTGTCTCTCTGCCAAAGCCATTAAAAATCACCACTCTGCTTTACTAATCACTACACATTCTTTACTAATAATATATATTAATAAATATTATTATTATTATGTGTTGCACCTTATCATTCTTGACAAATGTATCTTGTATTTTTATGTACACTGACAGCACATGCACCAAAAACAGAGTCCACACTTGACCAATAAAGAATTTTATTTTATTCTATTCTAATATTGTCCTATAGGAGCAACATTGTTACATGTCTTTGGTGGAATGAGATATTTTAATAACTTTCAATATTATTGGCAGTTTCTTCATTTAAATTATTTCTAAGCTTGAATTTGAAGCCTTGGTTTATTAAGATAATAGTAACTGCAGTATAGGATATAACCAATTAATGGTTATCTAATCTTTCACTTCCATCTGTTCCTATGAATGGAAATTAGTTTTCTGTGTTATTATGGTCAGTTTGTCTTCAAATGGCAAAATGAAGATATTCTGCCTTTAGCTTCTATGTCATTTAGTTTCCTTTTATTTGCAATGGCTCTACTTGCTTGACATAAGAATCTATTACTTTCTGCTTATACTCACCAAATGCATTTTCAATAATATATTTATATACACTAAAAAGAAATGTAGGCTTTCAAATAACAGCTTTTATTTTGTAGTGGCAGATAATTTATGATAATATGCAAAGTTTTTCAAAGTTAGCCAAGCATGCATTCTGATGCAAATAAACCAAGACAATAATTTGTGTAGAATTTATGAAGGTTACAATAAGGCAGATGAGAATATGTGCATTCTTTATTTTCCCATTTGGTTTATAGAATGGCATGTGTAAAAAAATCTGTTTCTTCTACTAGCTCTAATTGTGTAGCACAGCATTTGAGCTCTGTTTTCAGTTGTTGAGTGGGAAAGGTAATTTTTTTTTATTTCTGGACCAGACTTTCTAAAGCAACAGGTTTTGGTTTAACCAAATTATTCATATTGTATTATAATTTCTTATCTGATATTATACATTTATACCTGTGGGTTTTAGTAATTTAGTTTTTTAAAGTCACTTATTACAAGTCAATAAAAATACTTTCCAGTTTTATTACTACTAAAACCAAGCTTTAATTAAGACATCACTAGTAAAGAGTGCATTTATTCCTAACTTCCACATCAGAAAATAGCAGAAAACAGGAGGGGGCATATTGTCCTTTTGATGATGCGCCTAATAGAAACAGTTCATGAGCACTGAAAGTAAAATATAAGTGCTGTAGCTCTGAATAGTAATGACATTTACTTTCCGTGAAAGATAGCTTTTCTTCTAAAATATTGGGCATATTTTTGTGAAGTTGTTTCTTTTTTTGGTTATGAAAAACCTAAAAACAAAAACAAAAATGATGCAGCAACATTAGTACAGCTCTTGCTAGTGTGTTATTTCAATCCAGAGTTCTTTCATTGAAGCTTATACAATATTAGGCAAAGAGGCCTTTAGGAAGAAAAATGATATGCATTTTGAAATACATATTATATTTTTATTTGGAACAACCTAACTAAATCTAAGATTATGTTAACATTTATTGTGGAAGTTCAATATATAACCAAGACTTAATTTCAGTTTTTCTTCTTCTTCTCTCCACTAGGATTACACATTAACAATGTATTTTCAACAATACTGGCGAGATAAAAGACTAGCCTATGCTGGGATTCCTCTCAACCTTACACTCGATAACAGAGTAGCAGATCAGCTATGGGTGCCTGATACTTACTTTCTGAATGACAAGAAATCGTTTGTGCACGGTGTTACTGTTAAGAATCGAATGATTCGCCTTCATCCGGATGGCACAGTATTATATGGCCTCAGGTTTGTAGCTATGTAATCAAGAATTATTCATTCTTGTATGTTATATTGATCATCATGGGGAGTGAGGGGGGGGTTGGTACAAGGTTATTACATTAAATACTAGATTAGATCATAATATGCATAACATATTATGCATTTCATTGCTTTTAAAAAAGATGTCTCTAGAAACTAAGCATTGTCAATGAATGTATTCACAATAGAAGTTATACAGGAGCTGAAAATTTTAAATCAAGAATGAAAAGTGGATTTATTTGGTGTAAGATTTGCCTTTGAGTTCTAATTTCCTGATTTGTGGACAGTAAAGTAAAGGCTCCCTCCATGTTTGAAACCATGTTTCCCAGATTTTATATTGAAAGAAATGATTAGACATAGAGAACTACACACAAAAATTGTATCTTTCTTTTTCTAAGCATAGAAAGAAAAACATGTGCCCCTATATGTGCCCCTATATGTGCATGTGTGAAAAAGAGACTTGTTATTTGTGAGACAGCAGGCAATCTTGTCTATTTTTAACTCTGATCCTGTGTGTTGGTAATACAGATCCTGGATCCGGGATATTGACAGAAAAAAGGCTTTTCTCTCCTGGTTTACATAGCAAGGCCTGCATTCATTGGAGTTTCCATATCTATGCTGCATATAGATTTTAGACAACAAAATAGATGGCAGCTAGGAGATAGAATTTTATGTAACTATAATAATTGCCTGGATGTTTCAAGCCTACCGTAAAATATTATCAGTCTTCTCAGTAAAGATTTTTGTTTTATTATTATTTATAAAATATACAGTATATGTTGGCTTTTTAACTCTGCAAAGCAACTGTGGTTGGCTTACAATGAATTAATATGGTTTAATATTTAATATAAAAATATTAAAACATTGCGTAGAAAGATCAGCAAAAATGCAAGATTGGTACAGTGGTGGCATATTTTATGTTAGTCCACCAACCACCATCAGAATCAGGTTTCAAGGCTTTTCCAGAAGGCCAGCTCCTTTTGATATAAATTTCATTCTTTCTTTAATTATATACTGTATATATATTGATTGATTAGCCTAAAGGCTATATCAACGTACAGGTTCAAACACATATTACCAATAAAATTTTAAACAAACAATTTAAAATGAGGCTAAGGTAAAATATAATAGTTATAGGATAAAATACAATAATTTAATACATAAACATGTACAATAGAATAAAATGACATAAAGTTATATTTCTTTATCACCCCTGCAATCTACCCAATCAGGCCCACATATGCTAATCTCAGTCGGATCATTTTAGTCAGGAATTATTCTGTACTAAATGTCATTTTCAGATTCTGGCCACACATGAGGTATGTTGTTTAATATGTGCCTCCCAGTGGGCCACACATTTAATATGTGAATCAAGGTACTTATCTCTCACCCTCTTATATAAGCAGCTATCATAAACATTGATAATTATTAAAGTAGTAGCACATTTTAGAGAATTGGTCTCTATTTATTTCATGAAATTTGGAGAGTAGTTCTTCAAATGACTAAGTTTAAATTTTAAATTCTTCAAGAACTGATACAAAAAGTTGAACTCGGAAAATTTTGTTTTAATATTTTCATTTTGATAACCTTTTTCTACTTCTACATTCAATGAGGTCTACATTTGTTCTTGGAAAAGTAGGCTGCATATGAACAAATCTAGAGCTTTGTGGGGGAGGCAAATGAGTGCCAAGGTCTTCACCTCTACAACCAATTTCGTGGAAAACACATTGGGAAGGCAGGAACATAACTCTGCCACCCTATTTAATAGGAGCAATATGCACAAGTAAAATGATCCCTATGTGCCTTTTTCCCCATAAAAGTTTTACATGAAAGTAAAACTGTACCTGAAAATCCTCTCCTCTGCTTGTGTTTTGCATTTGGAATATATTTCTTTTCAGGTGGGGAGGGAGAGTAGAACTCCTTAGCATCAGAGGACTCTTTGGAAAGTGAAACAGTATTTGCTATGTGAGCAAGAAGGAGACAGGAAGGAGCCTGACCGTGGCTTAGCTTAACTGTTCTGTAGTAAAGCTGCTTGCTGCTGTGAAAGTAAAACTGAAGCTCCACTCCGCTGCTTGTGTTTTGTATTTGGAACAGATTTATTTTCAGGTTGGGAGGGAGAGTAGAACTCCTTAGCATCAGAGCATGTTAATAATAATATAAGAAATACTAATGCTCCGATGGTCATTTTGAAAAATCCTTTCTTAGTGAGCACCTAGAAGGCAAGAGGAACATACGTGCCAAATTTCAAGTTTGTAGGCTTTATGGTTCTGGAGATTTCATGATTATGGCGTGAGTGGTTTTCGCGTTTATATATGTAGATAAAATTAGAAATATATCTTTATCACTCAGCATTCAGCAAAGGAAGAATTCTATTCTGTTTAAAATGTTTCCCAATATATTCTTGTTTTCTTTCTATCCAAACCACTTTTAACAGAATAGAACTCTGTGACATATCGCATCTGAAGTTTCAGACATTTTATTGTCTTTCATGCCCATGGTTATTTACCAACTAAGATGCTTTTATTCTCCCTCAAATTCACATTCTTCTTCCTCAATGAAAGTGTAATCTGTTATTCTTTTTGTCATAGAAATTGGTTCTGCAAAGTACAAGTCATACTTGCTTAGCTTATTTTGTTTATCTTATCTTAGTTTTGGGGGGAGGAAATCAATTAACTTACCTCTCTGTTCATAACTGACAGTTACAGAGATTTGATGGCTGTCCAGTAAATTAGTAAAATAAAAAGTAGACCAGTCATCTCAGCCACTTTAACTATACCCAAGACACTTTCTTATTTGATGGAGTCAATGACTAAACTTAGTCTGCAACATTTCTTTACTAAAACTTTTGAAAGTTGACACCTCTGGGATTTAAGGACTAAAGAATTGGAATATCTGATAATGTCACATCAAGAGTTACAAATTCTTCAAAAATCTTAAACTGGTTTCAATAGATTTGAGATTACAATTGATTGAAACTTTATTTCAAGTTTATAGAAGAACATATAATTTCCTTTGTTTGAAATATAAAAAAAATTAGATACATTGACTCATACGATGTGGTCTTGTGAATCACTTGTATTTTTGGGAATATTACTCTCTCTCTCTCTCTCTCTCTCACACACACACACACACACACATGTTTTCATGTTTCTAGACCGTGTCTTTCCCTCAAGAAGGGGTCTGGGTGATGAGTTAATATTTTATTGAACTGTATTTTAAAATCTGGAGCCTGACTATCTTTGAAGAATCATTGTTATACCAAAGGGTTGTCCAAAAATTATTATTACTAATTGAAAAACTGACATTATTCCAGATATTAAAGATTGAATTATGGAAATAAGCAATTTCTTTATTTTTGAAAAGGATGTTTTCTCAAGTAATTAGAAAATGAAACATTATGTTTATCTTTGGTATGGATTTAATGATATCTTAAAACAATTTGGTATTATTAGGTTGTTTTTTTCCTGTTTAATAACAAGAAAGTATTATAAGGTATCTTTTTATAAACCAGAATGATGCATTTTCAAAATTACTTTGCCCATTGGTTTAATGTGTTGTGATTTGGGACATGGTTATTATTTGATTATTTAATGTCTCTTCTAAGTTACAGTTGTTGCTGCTATACTGAAAACATGAATTCTCCTTATGCTAAATATGCCTGAGCACCTTGCCTAGAGAATTATTCAGGGATTGACAGATGTTTACTAAAAAAAATATCCTGAAGCCGTAGACCAGCTGTGAAACTATTCCAGTTTTTTTAAATAAATTTATCCATTCATCCATATTCTGTAATGTAAATTCTTCAGAAATATTTTAACCCTTCCTTGTGTCAATCCCATTCATCTTCCATTTAGTTTATGCTTTGTTGATATTTATCAGTCTCTTTATACACATTCAATAAAACTGTTTATCCTGAAATTAGTTATTAAAATTGTCAATAAAACTTATTTCTATTTTATAATCCACCTGCAGATTAACAAACTTCTCAGCATATACATACAATTGCTAGATATGTAATTACTGTATTTTTAGTATAAGACATACTTTTTCCATCCATAAAAGAAGCTGATAATTTGGTGTGTCTTATACTCCGAATGTAGCTTTTTCAAAGCTTTTTTTCAGACCTAACGAGGCAAGTGAAGAGTGAAGCGATCTTTGCAGCCTTTCATTGCTATTCCCTCTGAAGAAGCTTTTTTTTTCATCCCTAAGTCTTTGCAGGGTTTTTCATTGCTATTCCCTCCGAAGAACCTTTTTTCCCCCAGGTGCTAATGATCTTCTG
>JANHFT010003726.1:354649-368348 GCA_032467955.1 Pseudoxenodon macrops | reverse complement strand
TATGTATGTATGTATGTATGTATGTATGTATGTATGTATGTATGTATGTAATTTAATTTTTAGTGCTTTCTATTGTGATGGCATGCTATATCATTTTGTTTCTGTGAAGATTTTTTTCTTTAGAATTAAATCAATAGAACATTTCTAATGTATAGATTCAATAACAGAACATTTTCAGATCTATTTTGTATATACACTGGAACTGATAATATAGCTGATGTGCTACATTCAAAAAACATAAATAATAAGGAACAAACGTATTTTTAAAAGTTTGATGGATTATTTTATTTTGACAAAATGTTGCCATTTTTGTTTTTCTTCTTCTTCATATTTTCATCAGTTCCAAACTTTTTCCTACTAACTGTTTCTGAAATTAGAGCACAAATGTTTCAGTGCTATAAAATTAGCATACAGCTTAGCAGTTCAGGTTTAGAGAAAACTGCAGAGAAATGTGAAGTTTTCAGTTACAGTTCATCAACTCTGTATCCTGTGAATTTTACAACAGCAATTTGGACTGTGAAAATGGTGTGTAAGTTCATCTGGAACTTTCATAGATTTATATGTGTGGATGAGAATATTGCCTACTCTACCATTGGAATAGCATGTACCATGTTCCGTAAATGTTTCTGCATGTCACTATCTCATAATAACTTTTAAGAAAGGGAGAAAATCCAACATCTAGTGAAGGTTGTGTATAGGATACACCACGTGTATAGTATACACCATTTCCCTCTTCTCAATACTTTAGAGATTTTGAAAATAGAGCTGCAGTGGGCATTGTCTTGCCATTCCAGTAGTGGGAAACTTAATTGGATATCACCCAAAGATTATGCTGTGGCTGACTAAGTTATCCACTTTTGGTTTTCATTTTAAATCTTTTTGGTAAATAGTCATCTTTTTAGTAAAAAGCAACACTGAAGAAATAAATATTTTAAGAACTTGTCCAGTGATGTACTAGATTTTTTTTTACTGCGTCAAAAAAAATGTGGTGTGATTCAAAATCACACAATTTATTGTTTTCAGATTATATACTTTTGATTTTGACAATAAAATAAGAGATAAGCTAGTATCTAGACATGAAAGAGATGGCTTTCTTGGATGGATACGGTTTATAAATTAAAACTGTTTCAAAAATATTGTTACTGTTCTTATTCATTTTTCTATTATGCCAATACTGGCATTAAAACATCTTTCAAAAAATCAAACTAAAAATATTCAGTAAAGTGTTAGTTTTAATTTAACAAGCAAGTAGTTGTACATTCATACATAGACGATATAAACCTTTGATCATTCAAACTGCAGTCCAAATCAGCCTGCTGAAGAAACAGAACTGTAACCTATAGCACGTATATTGCTCTAATGTTTAAAATGTAAAGTATAATATGTAAAGTTTAAAATGTAATAAAATATTTGAGGATTCTAGAAAAGGCTCACACTCCCACCTTTAACCCATCAAGAACTGGAAAGACAGGCTGAAACGTAACCATTCAAATGGCCTCGCCACATTGCCAGGATACCTCATATGGAAATATTGGAGGACAGATACAGTTGCAAGCTTGAACATAAGGTCTCCCCTTCTGACTTTCCAAGATGGTTTTTCACCACCTTGGTCATCAGTTTCAATTGGGAAATGTATGTGAGTTTATATATGAACTTAGCAGCTGTGTTGATCCTCAGTAAAAGACCCTAGCAAAGATAAGAAGCATGCATCAACATCAGAAAAATATTTTAGAACAAAAACTTCATTCTTCCATTAAAAATAACATTCATAAATATTAGCAAAAAGTACTAGGACAACTCAAGGACTTTGTTGTGATTTCCTTCATTTGAGACCTGTCCTTGCATTTTTCTAATATATATATATATATATATAATGATATAATTTTGCATAGAAAGAGCAATAAAAATATGGATCTTATGACATATTTATTATATAATATATCATTGAATATAACATGGAACATAGTGAAGACAATGATCAACAAGTGGAGAACATTTGACACAACAGTGACATTAACAAGAATTGGATATCCTTCCAAAATTGATGAAAAAATAACAAGAAAACTGGTCCAAAAGGCCTACAGGAGCTGCATTAAAGGAGCTGCAGGAATTTCTGGCAAGTACTCTTTGTGTGCTACTTGTGACAACAATGTCCTTTATTCTTTATATACCTGGGGGTGAGCAAAGTGGTAGGTTGGAAGCCTTTTCTTATAAAGAAAAACTACAACATTTTGCAAAAACCTATATCAAGTCTGACAAAAGCATGTGGAAAATGTGTTAATGGCCTGATGAGACCAAGGTTGAATGTTCTGGCCATAATTATGTTAGATAACCATTTATCTGAAGTGGTGTAGGGTTCCCTGCCTAAGCAGGGGGTTGGACTAGAAGACCTCCAAGGTCCCTTACAACTCAGTTATTCTATTCTATTCTATTCTATTCTATTCTATTAATTCCAAAAGTATGTTTGGTGCAAAAACAAAACTGCATATCACCAAAAGTACATCATATCCACAGTGAAGCATGGTGGTGGCAGTATTATGCTTTGGAGCTAAATGATGATCCAACTTTTTGTCTCAAAATTATTGCTGCTTGAATGGCTGATTCGTTAGAGCTTGCTCATTTGTGTTCAACAGTAAAAATGGAATAACTGGAAATAATACATCATTTATACTATACACTATATTCTTAATATCTAAAATTTATCTTAGTTGTGGTATGTTGGAAGAATTTATGTCAAATAATGCACTGGAATTGGAATACATTCTGGTTTTTGACATCAGGTAGAACTGATTTTTAAGGTAGGAAATAAAATATTACTTCATATTTATACATCACTTGACTGATGAAAGCGATGAAAAAAAATTCAAAAATTTGCTCAGGATTACTTATAGTATCTTGTAAAAAGGACAATATTATGGATTGCATATAACAGCTGCTGTGGGTATTGATCAGATTACTTCCTGTGCGAAAAAAATGACATTTCAGAAAGTGCAAATAATATTTCTAAAATCCCTATATTATATATATGGAGGGATTTTTGGGAGGGTGTCTTTTACTTTTTATTTAGACAAGCAGAGATTCCATATAACATTTATGCTACCCAATTATAGTCACAAAATATTACTATATATTCCTGCATATATTACTATATATTCTTTAAGACTTTCTCCTTCATTACATGAATAAAACCATTTAGCAGTGACACACCTAATATGATAATATCATGAACCCACAAGCCCAGCTAGATTTAATTACAGCTAGTCCTTATTTAGTGACTGTCCCATTTAGTGATCATTCACAGTGATAACATTGATGAAAAAGTAACTTTGCAATCAATTCTCATATTCATTACCTTTGCAGATCTTATAAAGCATTGTGGTCACTAAATGAAGACCCCCTTGTAATGCCACTGTAGATAAACAATGTTCCACTGCCTAAGATAGGAGAGAGGCGAATGCAATTTTGTTGCTCTTGACAACAAGAACTTGTTGTCAAGAACAAGAAAGTTCTTGACAACTTTCTGCTCTACCCTGGCACTGTAATTTTATAAGATAGCACTTCAGTACTAAATCATGTCTACTTGTACTTGTACATAGGGTATAAGGATATTGTACATAGGATATAAGGGGAATATTTATCAGTAATATACAGTGGTTCAGTAGGGGGTAGGGGTAGGAGAAAGAAGGAGGAGGAGGAGGAAGAGGAAGAGAAGGAGAAGAATGTTCCTGAGTTTTAATCTAAGATTTGGAAATATTCTACTTATCAAAAATCATTTAAAAAGAAATAATTTGATTAAGCAGTGGATCACTAGTACTGTATGCTAAACCATTTGCATGTCAATTTTCCATGGTTATTACATTAGGAAATAAAAAACAAATTTCCTATATATGCTTTAGAACGAATGGGTTTTCTAATTAATTCAAAACTCTTTTTATGTGTGGAGTTTCTTCACAACTGGCACCAAATATGTTTCCAAGTTACAGAAAACACTATATCTCAAATTCAAGAATGTTCAATAGGATATTATTAAGGAATAAGTTGTTTCAATATTGTGCAGCTAAGCTAAGGCAAAAAGTCCATCCTATGTATAGATGTGTACCATCATTATAATACGGTATATGCTAACACAAGTTTAAAATGAGGAAAATCCATTCTCTTGTCATTCAGGTGGAATGCAAACAGCCTTTTCAACTTATCTGGATGTGCAAGGCTAATGATCCTTATGCTAGATTTTTTTTTGGCCCTGTAATCTCTTCCACAGTTTCTCTTGAATAACATATCCAATAGTAGAAACAGCAGTGGCTATAGGTGAGTGTTCAACTGAGTGAGTCTGATGTATTGATGTTTCTTATGTAGGGTCTCTTTCTAAAACATAAAAATCAATTATCATTAGCCAGCACAAAGGAGACTTAAAGCTGAAAATTATTTTTACTGTAAAATAATTATGTGATGTAATATGATATGATATGACATGATATGATATGATGTCACTAGTGGTGGTTCCTAATGAAGAGTACTAATAGCACATCCAATGGTCTGTCAGTGAAACTGATAAAAATGGATGAATTCTGAGTGCAGCCAAATTTTAGGACATTAGTTTTGTTTTATGTACAGAATGCCCCATAAGGATGATGGTTGGTGGTAATCGGCCTCATGACTGCTTCAAGCACATTTTTTAACCAGCTCAGCTAAACAGATGAAATTTGCTCATAAAAATTTAAGTTTATTGTTACCAGAGGGATCTGAAGAGAGAATGGGAATAATGCACTCCATTCTGCTTCTGACAAAATTTGTTGTACTTACATAGCCCTTAGGGTAAAATTGGCAAAAACAAACATCTTAATGGCATTGGTACAAGAAAACACCACTCTTGTAAGCAGAGAGTGGATGGGAACAAATTGCCCTTAGTTTGTTCTTAGGTTTACTGATCCATGTTTTGAAACAGAGCATATGCCAGCATGATTTTCTTCCCTGCAGCATAAGAACACATTTTTATTACTCACACGTACCAAAGCCAAGATTGGCCACAGCCAAGAAGAAGATGACAAAGGAATGGTGAGTCCTCCAAACAAAAGCAAGTACGAGTTGTACAAGGTACCTTTGTAAAAGGAGACCTTGCCTGGTCTTCTTTTCTTATGCTGATAAACTGGATTTGAATCATGTTCCCATGATGTTCCAGAAAGCTCTGATTTTGGCTAGTTTTAATTGCAATTTGAAGTCCTTCTGCTTTCTCCTTTGGCTCAGTGGTGATTAGACCTGTCATATAAACATTAGGTGCTCATTTATATTAGATGAAGTGTCTGGGCCATTTAACTCAGTATTTTTTACACTGACTGACAGCAACTCTCCAGGTTTCAGGTTTTTCAGCCTGATTAGTTATGCAGGAATTGAATGCAATATCTTGTACCACTGAGGCATTTAGCCACAGATTATTTTTTCCCCCACAGAGAAGCCATGCCAAGATGTTTGTTTCCCCATTCCACCACACTGGGAGATCATGCCAACTATTTACAAGATGCAAAAGAGCAGATGTGAGGAGGGGGGGTGAGAGCTGCAGCCAAGCTGGTGTGAAAGCCCAATTCTGTTTCCACTCAACCAAGAAGTGTGTTCAATATAATGATGCATGTACAAGTCAGTTCCTGGTTTCTATCCTCATGCAGCAGTATAACCACATCCCATGGGGAAGCCTCTTCTTTGAGATGGAACATTTTAATGTGTTTTTTTCCCCCACATCCAGGAGCTTCCCTGAAGTACATTTTATAGTCCAGTTCATATCGAATGCCTGAACTTGGTAATAAATAAGCCCAAGCAATAATAAAGAGCCTGTAAACTGGCTCATTGATGCAGTGTTCTGCTCTTTGCCATTTTCTGTTCAGGTATAACATATCCAGTGCTTTAATTTTTTCAAATGTTCAGAAATATTTAAGAAAAAGTCTAATTGTACTATTGGTCTTTCTGCTGATAACTTAATGAATAGCAATAGCAGTAGCTATCACCGCCCTGAGTCCTTCGAGAGAAGGGCGGTATATAAATTTAATTATAATAATAATAATAGCTCTTACCACTGAGACTTACAGCCCTCTCTAAGCAGTTTACAAATTGCCCCCAACAATCTGTGCCCTCATTTTACAGACCTTGGAAGGATGGAAGGCTGAGTCAACCTTGAGCCGATCAGGATTGAACCCTTGGCAATCAGCAGAATTAGTCTGCAATACTGCATTCTAATCACTGCGCTACCACAGCTCCTAATGAAAGAATGGTTCAGTAAATATTTGCCTAAGCCAGAAGTTTAAATAATAATTATAAGAAAAACATATCTTATAATGCTCGAACAACTAATGATGCTAAGATTGTTGACCATGCAGGTGCAAAGATAGCCAGGGAAATGATTGAAACTTGGGAAATGGACACTTTGTCAGTTAACAGGAGTGTTGATTTACCACCAGCTTATAAAGTACTTAGGATCTGTGGGGTTTACATTACAAGGAATCGCCAGCCATCAACACACCAATCAACCAATAGGAAGGCACCACATAAATACAATTCACAGAATTAGCCCAAAGCACATATTCCAGTAGAGAGGAGATCCCCCAAAGTTGGTCTCCAGCATGAGTCCTAAAGCTCAGAAGAGTACATCCTGGTGACCGACCCAGATTAAATCTGGCAACCAATGATGTTTTTAATAAATGACTTGCCATGTGTGCATGTGCCTGTTTACTGAACTCATTTATGAAAAAAAAATACTTAAAATACATATATGTTAATGTTAAGGAAGTATTCAAACTATACTAAGTTTTCTGGAAAACACAAGTTAAAAATAATATGACTGGGGCCCATTGACCTTAGACAGGTCTTCTGAAAGATGTATGGTCAGACAAACAGGATATTGAATTTACTTCTTGGTAAATCTTAGTGTACAATGAGTAAACTAAAGTAGAGCAAAAGACTTGTGTAAGTTTTGGCTTTTTGCCTTTGTCTGTCTTTTTAATGTTAAATCTACCGGCAATTAAGTAATTTTCCTCATCTCTTTGAGTTTGATGTCATAGTGTTGGCTGAAAACTTGAGTCATTAATGATAAATGTGAGACCGTATGTTATAAGAAGGGGAAATCACTGGATAAAAGTTCAAGATAGTTGTATGAGCCTTTTTGATTCCCCATATGACCTATTAAAGGGAGAATTGGAAATATCACAAGAAAAATAAAAGTAAGCTGAATGCAATGAGAACAGAAAACTTGAGTATATATGGCAAAATTAGAAAATAGAAGGTAAACAGTGAATGGGTGTTGAATGAATGTTGGACTTCTACTGGATTTTGAAAATAAAAAGGAAATGATGACTACAAAAGAAATACATTGAATTGGTTTGACTGTAACTGAGAATGGATGAGAACTGAATCAAGGAGATGAATGGATTGAGAGAAAAGGAAAAGATCACGAAAAACTTTCATAGATGGAATTGATAAGATTAAAAAAGAATGGTGTGGAGAGTTATAGTTGACATAAGTTAGATTTGTGTGTGTAGGTGTGTACACACAGACACGTACACAGAGACACATACACATACATGTATGTGTGTGTGTGTGTGTGCACGCCTATCTGTCTGTATATGTGTGCATGTATGTATATATATATATATATATATATGCATGTATGTATGTACATGCATGTGTATGTGTGTGTGTGTCTGTATCCATAGAACCTCATCACTCCCTATTAAACAGCAAAAGTCCAGTATAGGTTATCAGAAATAACAATATACATATTACAAATTATATCTACTATATGCAATCTGAATCTTTCCTTTCCTTTTAAACAAAACACTCCACTCAAATTCAAAAAACAATTAAACATTTACCAGAACAATTAACAATTACCAGGAATAACCATAATTATTCAGTTACAAACAAGAAGGCATTAAACATCCCCCCAAATAATAATCCATTTTTTAAATTTTAATTGAATAAACCAATTTTGTATTCTTTATTCTCTCTGTAAACAGAGAATCTTTAAAATCCTCAAAGTTCTGACATCTGTCTTCTCATGCTCCATTTTTCTCATCTCTAAATTCTTGTCTTCTTTATCAAGCCCCTTTTATACTTCTAACATAGCAACTCCATTAAATTCCTCTTGTAAATTCAGTATAAGGAAATAATTGAGATGGTTCATCTGATTTATTTGTATTTCTTTATCAGTTTTTAAGTCACCATTTTTTATTTGTAAATCCATTATTTTCATCTCCTTCTAAACTGTAATTTCTAATTTCATCTGTAAATCAGTTTCACTTTTATTCATCAGGGCTTCTTATTGCTCCTCTGCAATCACACCAATAGATAGATTCTATGAAAGAGTTAAATAGTTCAGAAAGCTCCTGTCATGGTAAATCAAATGTTTCTTTTAAGTAGCCATCTGGTGTTCTGAAATGTCTAATCTTCAACTTCTTGTTATGTAAACAAAGGATTTTCCCATAGAGAGGATATTTTCAATCAAGCTGAAAGTCTTAAATCAAGCCCACTTGAGTTCTTAATCCATGTAAAACTTTCCAAACACAATAAAATAATCAATCTTTTGCTCAATATTAAAAAAAATAAAAATCTTTAAATTTATAGTTAAACTGATTGTTTTAAATGATTCAAGGAAATTTATTCAGTTATTTGAATAAAACGTGTTAGTCTGGATGGTCTGTGTCTCCTTGGTCTTAATCAAATGACTGAACCATTAGACTATAGCAATTCTATTGCACTGTGAACTTTTGGTAGGAAATAAATAGGGGACAATATTCATATAAATATATTATATTATCGATATATAATGGGGACAATTTATAAAGAAAATAGTCTTAAAGAATGAATGGATCAAAAAGAAGATAAGATAGAAAACACTTGGCTATGTGGAAGAAAGATTAAAGCTCTGTTGGTCAGACTCAGCAAAGAACCTAGTTTGGTTCCAGCATCCATAACTGAATTTAATTGTAAAACCCAGAGCTTTACTGATAAGTCTACATAGGTTTGCCAAAAGAGGGCCAAGATGAGTTTAACAGATTTCGGTCAATGAAAGGGAGTGAAATGATTTATAACAGTGATGGTGAACCTATGGCACATGTACCACAGGTGGCACGCAGAGCCATTTCTGAGGGTATGTGAGGCGCTGCCCTGTCAGCTCCAGCGCACTTGTGTGCACTCGCCAACTGATTTTCAGCCTTAATTTTCGGCCGTTTTTCACCCTCCGGAGGCTTCCCTGAAGCCTCCGGAGGGTGAAAAACAGCCCAACAGGCAAATTGAAGTCACTTCCAGTTTGCCTGTTAGGCCGTTTTTTACCCTCTGGAGGCTTCAGGGAAGCCTTCTGAACCCTCTGGATGGCAAAAAAATGGCCCAATGGGGGGGGCGCACGCACAGTGCAGTGGGTGTGTGTGGGGTTGTGTGCCAGCACGTGCTAGTGCGCACGCGCTGCCATTTTTGGCACGCAAGAAGAAAAAGGTTAGCCATCACTGCCGTAGACATTCAGGGCACATATTGCACACTCTTTAGTTTAATGTCTCTGTCCCACATCAAAGATGTCTCCCTTATTGAAGTGGAAGAACAGAAGCTAATTGGTTTCATCTAACAAAATGTCCCAACCTGCATTCACAAGAATGGCAGCTAGTTTCCTAGATTAGGAATATGCATTCCCTAATTTGGATCGAAATCAACATTAAGGAAGACAAGGTTTTTGTCTTATCACCTATTGAAAATGTTTTGTTCTTTTAAAATGAAAGACAGAAAAAGAAGTTGCAGTGCCTAGTTGGGAGGTACCATCTTCCCAATAGTTTAGATAAAATTCTGAAATGTTTTCAAGGGCGCAATGAAGTTCAGGGGAGAAAAAGCAAATGATTTTATTTCAGGATGTGAAATAATTTTTATATTCATAAAAAATAATTATAATCTTTATAATTCTGTACAAACTCAGCGATTGCATACACTTCAGTTTTTATGTATATTTCAAATGTTCATGAAAATAATTGTTTCCTTTCAAATCAATTCAGATATTGTTTTCTGAAAAATTCTGATGAGTTCTGAAGTCGGGGGGTGTGTGAATGAAATAGATTAGTGTCATATTATTATCTTTGGATTTCTTTTTTCCATTTAACAAGTTTGTAAATTGAGCAGATCTTTGCTTTATTTCCTACATATTTAGAATTTTAAGATTTTAAACTTAAAAATAAATGACTGTTATATATTTCTTCTCTTCTTTTTTTCCTTTTGTAAAGTTTGATATTAAAAAAAATAATTCTTTGAGATTGTTCTATATTCCATGGAGAAAAGAAGGACTAAAACCTCAAGTCACTTTCCTCCTTAGGTTGTTTGATTAAAGTTCTTGCCCTTTTGCGTGAATCCTAAACTTTACACAATTATAATTTCCATATTTGTCATAATCCATAATAAAGCTACAATCTAGAAATCATTCATTGCAACCATACATTTAATCATGTTTACGTAGAAAAACTTTTCTCATCTATTCTCTTCTAGGTGATGACTTTCAAAGGGATATTGGTAAACATTGAAGGGAAACTTTTTGTTATGATAACATACAGAAAATTGGTGGTGGTGGCACCACTGTTGCTATTGAAAGTGAATAAAATTCAAAGCATTGCAGGATTGATTAGTAAACCTGGGCCTTTCATCCCCCAGATAATCTGCTCAGAAATTAAATGGTCTGGTAAACTACTAGTTCCCCATTCTACATGTAAGTATTTTCATTTGATTATAAATAAATAGCATTATCAATGGTAAAAAACCAATGGTAAAAAACCAATATAATTTGAACTCAGTGACCTCCATATGAGACCTTTTTTTATACGCCCACATGTTTTCATTCCAGATTTCAAGGCTTTAGGTTAGTCAGAAAATTCCATCTTGACAAGCAAATTGATTTCTCCACAAATAGTCTTCACCACCTAGTAGGCATGCAAGCTAAGGCTCTTCAGAATGTGTATGCATCGATTCCATCATTCACAGTCAAGACGTAATTGCTCCCTATGAGCATGTTTATAGATCCATACAAGGTCCTGGTTCCTTGTGAGATGTCACAGCAGTTCAACATCAACAGCAGAGGACAGCATTGTTAGAATGTAGAGGCTAGGACAGATGAAACTCTTTCTGAATAAATTGAGCCATATTCCAAAATAAGATAAACCAGACACTTATCTGAAAAGCAGCTAGTTTAATAAAGACTTACTGGTGAGAAAATCATTTACTGTTTCAGATAGATTATAATTACGAGCCTTCAGCCAGACATTTTTGCAGAAACATGTTCGTATGTTGTGTATAAGATTCTTTTCACTGAATAAATGGCTTCTTATTCCTTGCTGATTCAAAAGAGATGGAGCTCCGCCCTCTGTACTTTTTCCAATCTTGCCCATGGAACACGGTTCAAGTTACTGTCTCTTAGCCCTAATAAGGCAGCAAAGGGAAACCACTTCCAAAAATTTTTACTGGGAAAACAAGTTCATGTACTTGTTAGGCATCAAGACTGACTCAAAGGCACACATGCACACACAATTGCAAAATGCACCACCCACAAGTAGCAACCTTTTTAAATATGACACCCAGGATGATTTTATACTGACTGTCATCACTAAACTACCACTCTACACAACAAGCTCAAACATACATTAATGTGGTATTTATCTCATTTATAATCCTGTTTAGAACCCAAATAAGTTCCTGGTTTGCTGGGCATCAGCATGGTGGTTACTTGCCTCCAGATATACATAGAAATCTGTAGCTCACTGAACTAGCATGCCACTAGATTCAAAATAACTCTGAGTGGAAGAGTTATGTTTGGAAAGTCCAATTTAATACCCTTCCGTGGATTTCTTTAGGAACTAATATGCCAAAATTGGTCAGATTACCTTCTTCTAACCATGCTTCAGGCATCTCTTTTGGAACAACTTGGAAAACCAAAATGCACAAGGAAAGGCCATAAGGAGGCAATGCAGACCTTGACCAAACTGCCCACCAAGTCCTTAATGAAATCCCCCAGCTTCCTTTTGAACCTCTGGAATCTATAAGTCAGGTCCAATATATGAGGCCCCAGCTGCCAGAGGCCCCAAAAGGCAATTATAGGAAATTGAAGCCTTTTGATAAAAAATATGTCCACATCCAGGCCCCAGTTTCAACCTTTACTGAGCTGAGGCTAAGCAGGATGTTACATTTAGAATTCAACACTATAAAGGAAATACTTTCTGTAGTGAATTTGGCCTAAATAGTTTCAGGTAGAAGTGTCTTTCTTCTTTCCTTAATTTTATTCCATAGAAAATCATATTACATAAATTGTTGAGTTGGAAGGAACCAAAAGCATAATAAACTTTAACCTTTTGCAATATGCAGGAAAACCAATCCAACCATCTGCCAGCTTCTTAGAAAGCTTCAGCAATGGAGAACTCACAGTTTCCATAAGTTGATATAAGACCCAGATTGTTGGGGGCAATGTGCTGACTCTGTAAGCCGCTTAGAGAAGACTGTAAAGCACTGTGAAGCAGTATATAAGTCTAAGTGCTATTGCTATTGCCTGTTTCCCTTAAACAAATTAATGAGCTGTTGCTAATTCTACAAAATTGTGTTATACCAGATTGAAGTATGAAACAAATTTAATTTATATTCAAAGGAACTGGAAAATATAAATATGCCCAAAGTTGGTCTGGCCAGGATTTCCATTCTAAGAATGTACCAGGACATTTCCCCTTCTTCTGGATCCATTTCTGGTTTTTGTTCTTACTAATACAGAATTCATACATTCAAAAAGAGGCTGGTTTCACACTTGCTCATTAATGGACTAAGGCAGATTCAATAAAATAGTGTTGTGCAAATGTCATGCAAATTCTAGTTGTCAAGCACAGAATTGTCTGTCTACAATAAGATGGTAGCTGTCAAGTTAAATCTTTCACAGATGCTCAAAAGCAGTGATGGGGAATCAGAAAATTAAACTGTTTTTCAGAAACTGATTTGATAAAAGACTATTATATATTATATTTTATTATTTATTTTATTTTTCCCACATGCTCTTGAAGCAAGGACCTGAGAAATAAGATTAACTGACAACCTTTCAAAAAATAAAAGACTAGAGTTGCATAATAAACAGGTTTGAAGCAATTAAAGGCAAGCTCGCCTATCACATTCAGTTAGCCCATTTTGAAAGAAAAGAACAATTTCAATTTTGATTTGGAAAGGGAGATTGCAAGAGAAGCAAACTATGAAGAGATAGGAGAGGGTTTTTTGTTTAAAAAAAAAGCTTTCCCTCCAGAATGACCATGTGACCTACTGTACAGATAACACAATCTAGTCTAATGAAGAGAAAGACTGGGGTGATTTTATAGCAGTCTTCCAGTACTTGAACAGCTGTTCCGAAGGTACTTTTTCAAAAAGCAACTAGACTTTCTTGGGTTTTTCCCTTGAAAACGTTTTGCTTCTCATCCAAGAAGTTTCTTCAGTTCTTAACTGAAGAAGCTTCTTGGATGAGAAGCAAAATGTTGTCAAAGAAAAAAAAAACAAGTCAGTCCAGTTGCTTTTTGGAAAAGCACCTTTGGGACAATCATGACCTGGATTATTGAGAAACTCCACAGACATTGAAGGACTGTCATTGACATTGAAGAGGAGGGTTGACCTACCGTATTTTTCTGAGTATAAGATGCACCTTTTCTCCCCCTAATTGGGGCTGATAATT
>JANHFT010003726.1:314909-325336 GCA_032467955.1 Pseudoxenodon macrops | reverse complement strand
GCCCAATGTTCAAGTCTGTCAAGATCCTTCTTTATCTTGAGCCTATCTTCTGGAGTGTTGGCTATTCCTGCCAGTTTAGTGTCCATCTGCAAATTTGATGTGTTCCCCATCTATCCCCTCGTCCAGGTCATTGATAGAAGGGAAGCGGAGCATATTATTTTCAATAATAAACCAAGATCTTGCTTTAGAGCTAGTAAGCACCAATTTTTGTGGATTTAAAGGCATACCCCTGAGATGGGTCCAGTAAAATGAAACCCAGCAAGGAGATGAGAATGAGGAAGGATGATAAACATCCTACCTATTCCATATGTGTCCTTCTGGGACTTTCTTCTTTTTTATGGGCTTCTGACAAGCATTATTTTGAAAAACCCAGCTGCTTTGGTAATCTTGCTTTGAATTATCTGTCTACCAGATGGATTTTCTTCCCGTCTTTCTATAAGATATTCTATTTGAAAGAAAATGTTCAGGAATGTGAAAATAGAGCTTGGCAAGAAGCAAATAAATATCATTCATAGTAACAATTCCAAATAATGCAGCAGCACATTTTTCCCCCTTTAGTTTAATCTGAGGAACTAACAAGAATGCAGTGGCAAAGCACTTCACTTGTTGTCAAATAAGATGCAGTATCAAATACAAAATTACCTTGCAAGCACTCAATCCAATTTCACATCATACTGAAGACTCTGATAAAACTATTATGGGCTCCACGCCCCTCCACCCAAAATGAAAACATAGCCCAGATCAGAATGGCTTCCATATATATTATATATTTTGCAGCAAGGTAAACACACACAGAATGTGGTTTCTAAAGTTTATACCAATAGATATTGCATGTTAGTTGGAGTACAAAGAAGGGGGAAAGAATGAAATATTATATTATAGTTGCTTTTCTTTCTTTTTCTTCTTGTTTTAACAATCAAAAACATTATTATCATAGAGATTTGGATGTAAAGCAATTATATTTTTGTCAATTAAAGTATAGCTAAACAAGATGGAGAGGGAGAACACAAGGTGTGCACAGAGAGGAGTGGGTGTTCTCTTCTCTATTAGCCACTTCCAAAATCCCAGACCAACATTAGCTAATTCACTTTCTTGTCATTGCACCTCATACAATGAGATTAAATGCCATCTTCAGTGTACGTTATACATAAAAATAAAAATAAAACACATTCTTCACATTCTATAGAATTGTATTGAAAACCCCTGATATTGCATCAATATAGCACTACATAGTAGAATTCAATATAGTTACCGCCCTGGGGTAGAAGCTGTTTTTCAGCCTATTTGTCCTTGTTTTTATTGTCCTGTACCTGTCTGCCAGATGGTAAAAGTTCAAAAAAAGGGCACCCAGGATTAGATGGTTCTTTAAGAATGTTTTGAACTTCTTTAAAGGATAACGTGAGGTAACATGAGAGTTATGCTGCTGCTATCTGGGTTTAGTCATGCCATGATCCAGTCAAGTATGGAAGTTCAGCAAAATGCAATTGAAGAAAATACATGAGGGAACGTTAATCACAGCTGAAATAACAGGAATGATCAAGCTTGTTTTATTTTGGTTTTGCACCTGAACCAACAAATTAGAAAAGCTCATTTAGATTATCATGTTAAACCTCTGCTCATTTAAAACTGAAGCATTAAGAGTAATGTTGAGCTAGCCTTAGTGATAAAGCAATACTGAACCTGGACTAATTTTAATTATTTGCTAATCGTATAATAGGAAGCAAGTCTCATGGAACATATTTTCTAGGGAAATAAGCAAAAACTTGTGCTCTGACTTCTATTCTAGTGGGATACTTTTCAATAATTAGAATAAGTAATAGATTTTTTCAATCAACTTTCTTCTGACTGCACATGAGAAGTTTTGACAAGGAAGTTGGAGAAAGTTTGAGATTTTTATCTTGCCAAGTAGCATAGAAATTTGCATTTTTATTTCATTTTTATTCTATTTATATCTTGCCTTTTCACCAAGAAACTCTCAAAGCAAGATTTCTCCCTTTCTTTTTATCGGTTAATGAAGGATGACTGCTACATCACTAAATATAATTAAACTTTGTGCCAAGACATAAAATGTCAGAGTTATTTCTACGATGTTGAGGTGTTACTGCTTTAAATGCATGCACAATCGAGGGAAAGGGAATATAGGGTGACAGAGTACAGCATGTTAGAAAACTTCAAGACAAAGCTAAAATATAACTTAAACCAAAGTAAGCATGAAAAAACCCTATCAGTCAAAATAACCTGGATGTCACGAAGTTTAGCCTTTAACTGTAGATGTCTATGCACGACTTAGATGTGACATTTATACCCCGGCAAAAATTCAAGATGGCTTGTAGGCAAAATAATTAAAACCACTGTATAACTAATGCTAAAATAGGCAGTAAAATCATGTTACAATTAAAAGTTTCGCGGAAGAAGGGCATCTCTACAGAGTTTAAATGCTAAGAAAATGGGAAAAGCAGATCTACAAAAGTGTCTTAGCCTGGGAACACAAAAGCAGAACCTGTCATCTTGCAATCTAGTAAGGCAACTGAAGCCACTTCCAATGGGTTTTCCTGCAGATCTTTAAAAAGCAATTGGTGGGGAGATTTCAACTGAATGACCCTGAGATGTTAAAAAATCAGCATCTCTCCCTTAAATTAACTTAGTTTTCTTGGCAAGTTTTTAGAAGTGTTTGCCATTGCTGGCTTCCCAGGGCTGAGATAGAGTGATTGGCCCAAAGCAACCAATCTGGCTTTGTGCCTAAGATGAGACTAGAACTCTCAGTCTCCCAGTCTGGTGTTCTTACCACTACTCCAAACTGGTCATCATAACATGTTCCAGAAGAAAAGCCTATGCTATTTTCAGCAGTGTAACCCAGAGGAAGAGAAGACATAGATAAATATTTGATAGCGTCTTCGTACCATGAACACCAAATCATACTGTGAGAGGATTTCTTTCTTAAATCTTGTTCATCTTTGGTCTGTTTTGAATAGTGTTTTCCATAGTAGTACTTCACAAAATTACTGTTTAAGATAATATTAAGGCAGTCTGCCTACTATATTTTAGCAGATTAAACATGGCCTATCTTCTATGTTTTTAAGGAAATGTGTCTAGTTTTGTTTGCTTTTAAAATCCAAAGTAATCTAAAGCACATGAAAAATCCTACACTAACTCTGAACAACTCATCTAAGGGAAGAGAGATTGGAAGTGGGTAGGAAATCTAGGTAGATATTAGTGTGATACAAGGTAAAGCTTTATTAATATGTTCAGATTGCTAAGCATAGTGTCAGGCTTCACACCAGGGCTCAGCAGTAAATCACAGGTCTCTAGACACTTAATCCTTAATTCGACTGCTGGCTGGATTTGAAGAATGTCTCAGCTAGAATGACATCTTTATCATAGACAAGAATGAAGCCTCAAACACAACAGTTGATTGCTGAGTCTCTATCTTTCTCTCCCTCTTTCTTTCTCCTATTATTCTCCAGAGTTTAAACAGAAGGATTTCTTCTCCTACCTGTTCAAATTAATGGATACTTGGCAACTTATTTATTTATTATTTATTTACTTTTGTCAAGCACCTATTAGATAACATATATAGGTATAAACATGATTCAAATACATGAAATGAATATGAATAAAAGGGAATAAAAGCACGTTCAAATTGCTTATTGGATTTAGGAAGCAACTGAGATATGTCTACATTTTGTCCAGACTGAGAACTGCTGGTTCATGTCTCCCCAGCCTCCCTAGCCTCAGCCCTGAACCCTTAGCAGGTGCAATTGCAGTTCATTAAAAACCAAAGCAATTCCATTTTTACGTTATTGAAGTAAGGGCCTTTCACAAAGGAATGGAGAACTTCTTCTGGCTTCACTGAACTGTATAACGAGATGATCACCATTCTAATCACAAGAGAAGGAAGAATGAATTGTACTTATATATCCTATTATGTAAGGTGTTTTGTGGCTCACAGGAGCCAGGAATTCAGTGAAAATGTCTTATGTCTCCTAAATTAGGAGGTTATTTCTGTGAAAAATCTGAAGTGCATTTAATGTATTTTGTAAAGCAGGGAACAAGACAATTCACCAGCGTATAAAATGAGAGCAAAGCCCATTCCTTATTAGCATTGATGATGTTACCTAATTTGGTAATGAAATGTCTGCAAGAAAACAACCAAGTTCAGAGAACACTAACTAAAGTTCTTCAAAACATCCCAAGTAAACCAAATGATCCAGCAGACCAAGAAGAAGAAAAAACAGGAATCATCTACAACATAGAGTGTAACAGCCACTATGTAGGACAAAAAAGCAGAAGATTAGAAGAGTGCATCTATGAACACCAACTAGCAGTCAGAAGACATGATGAAAGCTCTTTAATTTCATAACACATTACACAGATATACATAACTATAGTCTCAGCTAGGAAACTGAGCATCCTAGACCAAACCAAGTCCAAAAACACCACAGAATTCCTGGAAGCTTGGCTGATGAATCAGCCATCCACAGGCATAGAGAGTTGAACATCATCTACATGCCATTCTAAAGAGACAATTAAAAAACCCAAAACTCATTCTTACTAGCAATCAACACCCACTTGAGCTGAGATTAACACCACTATTAACATTAACCAACAATTAAGAAGTAAACAATAACCCAATCAAGAAACCACCAACTGAGACAAACAAAGTCACAGTAAATAGCAGCCTAATCAAGGAACCACCAAGTCCACTCCCATCAGCGTTGACAGGACAGTTCACTAGCATATAAAATGAGAGCAAATCCCACTCCTTACTAGCACTGATGATGTTACAGAGTTTGGTAATAAAATGTCTGCAAGAAAACAACCAAGTTCAGAGAACACCAAGGACCCTACAGCTCCCAACTCTGAGCTACAAATATTCTCTTCGCAGTATTACAAAGTTCCCCCCTTTTGAACATATGTGTGCCATCATTAACAAGCATACACAAAAAGAATAGCACTTGCATCTCAAGCCCATCTTGGGTGTTGAATCCATCTTCCTCACTGCCAACACCACAGACTTCTATCTTTGATTTTGATCTTTTATTTATTATTTTCTACCTGTTCTTTTGACTCTCGAAGACTGAACTTTCTCACAAGAAAATTTAGTCAACGTTTTAGCAACACATAGAGGCACTGAGATGATGTTCATTAGAGATAGTATATTATATCTAAGGTTTGCTATGCAATAGGCCAGAGAAGTACAATGACTGAATTGTTTTACAATGGTTCTAAGAAAATGCTGTGTTGTCAAGTTATTTCACTACATTTATCCAGCAAGAGGAAACAGTCCAACAAAGTGATCAGGCTTGTAGAGACAACATGAGACTGCTACTAAAAGTTGCTCCTGTCTTGCCTGATAAAATTTACAGGTTTACCCAAGCAAAACAGGGAGTAATCTGGAATAAGTTCTGAGAGTTGGCTAAACCTATGAGTCTAACCATCTGTCAAAACTATCAATCAATCAGAGCAGGTCTGCAATTGGCAAATGTTTTCCTGCTCATTTGTAAGTTCTGGCAAGGCATGTAATATATGTTCTTTTTATGTGTGTTAGTAAAATTGTGTATTTTTATCCTTTACTTTAAATTTGTAGCCCTTTAAAACGAAAACAGATTTTGAGGGAGTGGGTGGGTAGGAGATTGCAAGAGAAAAACGTATTACCAATGCTGATAAATGTAAACCTAAGATGGCTGACTAGCTGGCTGGAGAGAGGGGGGAGGGAGGGAGATATGACAAATAGAAGAGAATTTACTATTGAAGTATTTGTTTCTTGCACAGCACTAATCCAGTGAAATCACTAGTTTTATTCATGGGGGTGTTGATTACAGTATCAAAACTTTGAGAACAACTGGTTTAATGCTTTATCATTGACATAAAAATGAGGAAGAACAGGCACAAGAAGAGAAAAGGTTATTAATATTCTGAAAAATAAATATATAATGTAGTCTTTTTTCCAGAAAAATGGAAAAGAAACGTTTCAGACATTTTTCTCAGAAAAATTCCATCCAATTTCTAAAACTTCTATTTCAGGTGGAAAACATATAACCAATCCTTGGAAATCTTCAGATTTCAGTACTCTTTCTCAATCCCTATTAAGTACAAATAAATAATAAAAATAAACAAAACTTAATAACAACAACCAACAATCGCAATCAATGCACATCATGTACAAAGCAAAATATCATGCTTGGAAGTTGCTGGATTCTTTTGGATACTGGAAAATTATTACAATTTATTTACGAATTTATTTCATTTCATTTATTTCATTTTATTTCATTTTGAGCCTTCCACTTCTATATCTAAGTCATTTAAAATACTAATTCATTAATGTGGTAGATACACTTTCAGTTTTAATGTTCCATATTCTCCTGTTTTATCAGATATTTAACTGATTCTGCACACTGCAAACTGATTTCTATTCTGCACTTAAATGCTCTTACCATGTTAGTCCTTCTAGTCTGTTTCTCAATTCCTTCAAAATGGTTCCCCCTGATAGAAATCATATCGTCCTTATCTCCCTGGAATTATCTGATTCTTTGTTTGGCCTGACATTTTTAAGGTAAGTCATTTACTTAGTGAGTAAATTAGTATGGAAGCTATACTAACTATACAGTTAATATAGTACTGAATACTGTATACAGTATATAGCTTTTTGTTAGTCTCCTTACTATTGTTTCTTACTTCATTAAGCAAGTACTTTTGTCATGAAATATTCAGTGGAAATATAAAGTTAGACCAAAACTTGCAGGAGCTTTATCCTGCATGAGGATAAATAAATGGTTTTTTTTCTTTAGAACTGTTATATTTGCTTTATTAATAATTTCAACAGTGTTTTATTGTATGAATTATTAGGACTTGAAGACTTGGCAGGGATTGTGCCTTGTGCTTGTTCTACAGGTCACCACCAAATATTTGAGGACAGATTCATTTTTGCAATAACATTCTGGGGTCAGTTTTTCTTTTATTAAATGTTCACTGAAACTAAGAGACTTGGAATTGCAAAAAACAACAACAACAAAGCTTGAGGCTACTGGACAAGTACATACAAGTGAAAATAGCTTTTTGCAATATTTTACTTTGCCATTTTTCCTCTATATATGTGATATATTCTGTTGCTTTTTACTGCTTTGTTTTAAGTGTTCTTTGAATGATTTATACCCCTTGCCATCAGCCTAAAAACTAATTCATTGTTGGACATATTAAAATATCATCAATAAATAACACACAAACAGCCTATGGTTGGGAAATACTGAATAGTATATAGCCAGTTAATGAGCAAATAAAAGATATTCAGGAAGGACCACAATTTCTTCTTTGATCTGGAAGATGCAACCTAATGTAAGGATGCTTGAAGGAAAAAACAGGTCCCATTACTCTACCTGAGTTCGTAAGTTCCCCTAGGATTGTATAGTATGTCTTTTCTCAAATGGGCTCTTTGAGTCATGAATTTATACTGAGCTGAATATTAATTGGGAAAAACAGAATGAACCAGCCAAAGAAAGGCAAGCTCAACCAGGAGAGACTGTTAGACAAACATTTTGATACCAAGATAGAGGGGAGGAGGATTGTCCTGTTTTCCTTACTTTCTTGTCAGCTAGTAGGAGACATGCAGAATGCCCAGATGTTAAGCAGCTGACAGCTGTGTGATGAGCAGACTGTGCTGATGTTACTGGGGTCACCATCAATCTAACTGCTATGTGCTTACACAGTCTTAGCTATTGGGCACATCTTGCAAGATTGCTTCCTGATGAAGAACAGTAAGACGGAGATGATTGATTTGGTAAAAAGAAGACCTAACCTTAGTGTCTTCTGTCCCCTTGAATTTAGTTTAGAAATGAGAGAGGGATTGCCTATGAACCCAATGTGTTACACCAGTAAATATTAGTGGGCAATAATAACAACTAATAGTGGATAATTTCTTGATTGCATCAGCATTCCAACACTTGTTAGCTTACTTTAATTAAAGTAAATTTCCCATGATTCTTGATGAGAGTTTTGCCAGGCTATGGTATTGAATTTGTAGTCCAGTACCTCTAAGGCACCAAATTGAGAAAGACTGGATTAAACTCATTGATTAACCCTGATTAACTTTATGTACAGTATATGTTTAAAAATCTTACTCTTACTCCTTTATTTTTAATCAAGTGGGTAGTTGAAGAGTTCATTCCTAAGCAAAATTACAATGGAGCAATTATGATTAAAATCAGTAAAAATTTCTTCTAAGTAAATATACATAAAATTTAGCTGTGTTCCATCCTTATTTTGGTCTACACTATCAGTTTCTGAAGCCTAGGTATTGTTTTAGTCTGCAGATTAAAAAACAAAGCTCTGCTAATTCATTAATGAAGCATAAATAGCTACACCGGTATTAGATTTCAGAGCTTTTGAACTCAGGTTTAAAAGCATTTCCTCAAATGCACTAACAGTTTGGAGAGAAAGAGTGGTATAGATTGCAAGCAAGATTTCATTCTGGCATCTAAATTTACTTCTGTTATTAGCACTCTGAAAATTGATGATCCTCATCTCCTAGAATTTTCACTTTTTTGATTTACTACTTTTTCATCCCTATCCAGATGGCCAAGCAGGAGGCAAACTCATCTTTCCTTTGTTAATGCCTGTGATCAAGTATCTTAATGATTTCAAGGAATAGTGACAAATCTTTTCTCACACACACACCCCACAACCTCCTACGTGCTTTGCTTTGTTAAACTGTTTTCCAGAATCTCTGGATGCTCAAATATCAGTTCAGGTTTTACTGTACAATCCTTTGACTATTTTACAGGGAAGTCAAATAAATGCTGTTCAATGGGGTTTATTTCCAGCCAGGTGAGCCACATAAAATGTTCTAGGTACGAATAGTTTAATGGCGGGAGAAATAAAAAAGGATGGAACATTCATGGTTCTAGATCAATTCTTCTCAATTCAGCCACAAGATATGTAGACTTTATCAGGGGTGGATTCCGAATCCTGCTACTGCTGGTTCGCTCAGGGATGCGCTGTGGGCACATGCGCAGTACTAAAAAAAACAAGATGGCGGCACCTATGGCACTGCCAAGAGAACCAGCTCGGGGCATGGCAGGCCTGGGTTGTTACCAGTTCCAGCGAACTGGGCCGCCAAGTAGTAACGGTTCCATAGAACCGGTCAGAACTGGTAGGAACCCACCTCTGGACTTTATCTCCCAGAATTCTCTGGCAATCCATGGAAATTAAGTCCATGCTACTTAAAGTAGCTGAGGTTGAGAAATTCTAATCCAGTTCCTGAGCTCCAAAACTTTTCAATTCTCAGTGATTTGCCAATACAGAGGAGACTTTAAACAAGCTGTGGCAATGATCAAATAATTGAAATTGTTGTTCAAAACTAAATGGCAGGAAGGGCAGACAAACTTATCCCTGAATGTAAATAGGATTGTTATTACAGTTGCATTTTGCTTCAAACCCTTGAAAATATATTCAGTTGGCATTATATGTTTGTAGAAAACAACTTCATTTGACCTTTTTCTAAATGTTGAGTTGATAGCAAGCAACCAGTCACTACTGATAGTTAAAACTAATAGGCAGGTGGGTTGCAGAAGAAAACAACTTTAACAACTATCTGGAAATGGAAGAATGGTCTCTGCAGCTGAGTAACTGCTGAGATCATGCATGAGACTGGAAAGCTATTTATTTACATCTTATTTATTTAACCATCTAACTCAGTTATGATTCTAGGCAGCATACAATATGACATAATTTAAAATAATGACATACAAAACAATACCACCACCTTCACCACCTCTAGAAAACAGGAAAAAAGCACAAGTTCTAACAACTACATCATTCCACAAGGTGTATACTACTCACTTTAGCCTAAAGTCTGGGGTAAGGATCAGGTTTTAAGTCTTGTTTAAATAACATTAGTGAGAGCCATACTGAATCATTGCCTCTGTCTGATGGTGTGGGAACTGCCAAAAACTATGGAGATTCATCAAGATCAAAGACCAGAGTATAGCAACCACCTATAAATAAGTTAATAACTAACCTCCATGTAGCAAGTCATATTTGACACGGTAAATAACAGTAACCTAGTGGCTCAACAAAAGATGATGTGGAATGGAATATGCAATAGACACTGCTGGCAAAGACAATATATGTACAATATATGTATGTACTTTCAGAAGACACATTTGGACCCTCACGCAGTTTTCTTCCCTGAGCTCAATTCTCAGCAGGAAATATGTCAGTGGATAGCAGTCGGTTAGGTTTTTTTTTTTAAAGCAACAACAACATTTAAATCAAAAAAGCTTTATTGTTCCTGAATTTCAATTCTCCTGCTGCTCACTGCATAACATTAAACTATCTTTCCAGAGATTGGTAGTCATGTCCACCCCCATATGGCAAGGTACAAGCTATAATTCTGCTAGTAAAGGAAAGCAAGGGACATGATCTTGAAGCTA
>JANHFT010003726.1:284067-296726 GCA_032467955.1 Pseudoxenodon macrops | reverse complement strand
GGAGATTTGGTGCATTGTTTTCTGTTTGCATTCTTTAAAGGACATTAAAAAAACAGGTGGAGCTTTAGCAGTGGTGGGATTCAAAAGAATTTACTGCCGGTTCCGTTGGTGTGGTTTGGTGGGCGTGGCTTGGTGGGCGGATGCTGTAAAATGCCCATTCCCTCCCCACTCCTAGGGGAAGCATAGTGTAAAATCTCTATTCCCTCCCTACCCCACTAACCTGCTTTCCAGCTCCATTCTCCTGTGGAAGGCAACAAAAGAAGATCCAGCCGATCATCAGCGAATAGATGGAGGTGGGGTCAGTCAGAGGTGATATTTGCCAGTTCTCCGAACTACTCAAAATTTCCACTACTGGTTCTCCAGAACTGGTCAGAACTTGCTGAATACCACGTCTGAGCTTTGGTTGAAGTACTGTGGCCACCATCTTGATTTTTTTTAAATCACACCATATGGACACCCCTGCTACCTTGATTCTGATCAATTTAAACAGATGCCTACCCACATAATATTTAACTATACATTATTTTTCGTATTATTAGATTTTAGGTTTGTCTGCATATAGTAAAGAACAAGCAAAAATTATACAATTAGAAGCAGATTCCTACAGTGAGATTTGACTGAGTTTGGTGACACTCCCAGCTAAACAGAGGATTTTCTGTAGAACCTTACTATGCAACTCTAGCACATTTACCCAGGAATATATCCCACAGTGTTTATTCATTAGGATTTACTCCTAGTTTCTATATAGGACTGCAACCTTAATCACCAAACTGCATAGAAATGCTTAGACACTATTTCTGCAGAAAAAATAGAAGGCTTGGATCAGTCCTTTATCTTGAGTCAACCTTCTCATTCTGCTTTTTAGGTAATGTTTATATCTATGATTCATGGCAGATTATTTTAAAGCTGACAGAAATTCCTGGTGTGTGTTATTTATGTTATTTTTATATTTCACTGAATATAGGTTTTGAGCATTGCTGAGTTGTGTGAAAGCAGCATGCATGTGCAATTATGATTGAAATGTTTATACATATCCTTCATCCAATAGATTCCAGTTGATTGAATAATTAATACAGTATATAAGAAGTAGAGATGCCATCAAAGTTAATGCTCCTGACTGAATGGCCAGGAGCATACAATAGGTTTGGTAAAGTAGCTACAGACAAACCTTCTTCCCTCAAGTATTCTCCACGCTTCTTGCATCTATGACTTATGCAATTTCCAGAATTTCCAGTAAGCATGCAAAAGCTTGGGCTAGACCTTTCTAAATCACTTGAAACTTTGACTTGCACAACAGTTATTTGCCCAGGGCAAATAGCATCAAGTCCACATCAAGAAGGGATTTTAAGCCACAAAGATGACTTAAACAAAACAAAACAAAATGTCACTGATCAGAAAGCTATATAGACAATTTTTTTACTCTACTTTTATCTTATTTTTAAAATAAAAATATTAACATACTTAACCGCTGCATTCCAAGCCTGTCTTCAAGCTCTGTTTTATATACAGTATTCAGGTTTGCAATCTCTGAATCCCGTTCTCTTCCTTTGCAAAGGAAGCCTTTGGTTTTCCAGGATGTTTTTTCAGAGGAATACTAAGAATATAGCTCTGGAATGGAAGTGAGAGCAGCTTCAATGTTTGCAATCCAAGCTGTGTTCAGTTAATTAAGTCTCCCAATGCCTATTCTGACAGAGGGATGAGTAGTTTGCTAGTTGATGATTGCAACTTACTCTAATTTGTTGTGCAAGTCAAAGAGTGGTGGGGGTTCAATGGTTAGAATGCAGTATTGCAGGCTAATTCTGCTGACTGCCAGCAGTTCGGCTCAAGGTTGACTCAGCCTTCCAAGGTCGGTAAGATGAGGACCCAGATTGTTGGGGCTGTATGCTGACTCTGTAAACCACTTAGACAAGACTAAAAGCACTGTGAAGTGGTATGTAAATCTAAGTGCTATTGCTGTTGCTATTGGTAACTGGGCAAACTAGTGTCTTGGGGCACTCAGTTCCCCCAAGCTCTTCTAAACCTTCTTATTTAACACTTGGCTCCTGCCAATCTCCAAGTATCTAAGCCCAACACTTTATTTCCCATATGGCCAAAGTTCATACATGGTGAGTAGATAGAGACATGAAGTCTGTTCTGCTGAATCCCATTTAAAGCAGGACTCCAAATTAAAATATGCCTGACACATGGTTGTTCAGTTCTCTCTTCACCACATTTGTGAAGGACAGAGGTAGGTTCCTACCTTTTCTGACCGTTTCTTTAGAACCGGTAGTAACTTGGTGATGACATCACGGAGCCGGTTCCTTCAGTGTCTCCGTGGTGTTGCCATTTTGGATTTTACTTCTGTGCATACTCAGAAGCTATTTTTTATTGCTATGTATGCTCGCAGGCTTTATGCACATGCACGAGGCGTGATCCTGAGCAAACCAGCAGCAAAACAATTCACAACCCACCCCTGGTGAAGGGAAGTTTATGATTTCCCTAAATTACAAATTTCATTGGTGAATTTTCTTTACTATCTCCTTGTTATTAGAGCCTAGAATGCAAGACTCGAGGAGCGGAATTGAGCAATGCAGAAGAGATAACGACTATTGTGTCTTATCTAAAGGAGCAGGGGCAGACGATCCAGCCCAGGAGGAATCTGTAATCCCCCTGGCCAAATAGTATTATAGGAAAATATAGCTACTAATGTTGAGTTCACTTTCCTGAGGAATACTCCTAAAGGTGCAATCTTTGCAATCTAATAGAGTGCACTGCTCACTAAAAGCAGAAACTTTGAGACCCAGAAATCACCCAACATTGTCATAAATTGGAATTAGCTGTGTCGGTATGAAAAATGTTTCAGATCTCAGCAGATAAGCCTTTATAGCTGTTTAATGCCGCATGGAATTGATATCTCCATTGCCCAGTTCTTTTTATTTAAGGAGTCCATATTCCTGAACTTGACTTTAAGAATTGGACTTGCATTCGATTTCTTGGCTTCAGTAACTGCTGGACTTCCTACTATCTTGCAGTCAGCAGATATTAGTGTTTATTGCTGGCAGAGACCATAAGCAGGATAGTTATTACTTCCAATCATGTGGAAATTATACTACTTTGATGTCTCATAAAACTGTTTTTTAATTTAAATCACAATGCTGACTCATGTTTATTTGTGATCAGCTATAGTTCTAGGCTCTTCATAAATGCTGCCAAGACAAGTGATCCCTATTCCATACTTGTGAATTTGATTTAAATTTCCTTATTGACCAATTTAGTATTTATCTCATAGTATTTCATTCTGTTATTTCCTTGACCTTTAGGGATTGTTTTTTGTATTCTAGTTTATTCTGTTATCTGAAGAGTTGAAAATCACCTTTTCATCTATATCATTATGAAAATGCTTAAGAATATGTGACCCAGGACAAAAGTTGGAAATTCTATTCAACACCTCTCTCTAGTTTGGTAGGAATCTATTGACAAATACTTTTTAATATGATTTTAGTATGATTTTTGAAGGAGCTCAGGATCCATTCAACAGTCATGCCATCCAATGCATTTCTTGCTGCTCAGAATATCCTGGGATGCATTGCTATAATAAAATCATGTTACCTTATATCCACAGCATTGCGATACCTATTAAATAAATTACTCAACTAAAACATGAAATAAAATTAGTCCAATAATTAGTCCAAAGATTTGTTCTTGAAGATGCAATACTGACTTTTAATAATTGCAATTTTGTTTACAAGGAATTACAGACTGACCTTATTGGGTTATGTTCTGAACAGTCCAGTCTGTGATTTCCCCCAATTCTTATTGAACAAGAAAAAAGTATGCTTTTGTATGGGAGACACTTCTTTAACATTCACAGCCTGATAAGTAGATAAGGCTACTACCAAAATAAGTCACAGGAGGAAATTCTCCCACTCCAAACCAGTAGGCTTCTAGTGCATTTTATTACATGAATAGGAGAAAGGGACACAAGAATTTGAATGTTGATTCCACTGTAAATTCATCATTTATGCAGAACAGGGGCCAGAAAATTTTTATTAGTGTTTCTTTAGCAGGGCTAAAATAAAGTAACCTACTATCCAAATTTCCATACTCTTAGAAATGTATGCTTGTAGTTTCTTGCCTAGTCAGATGAAAATTATGTGATATTTGCTTTCATAGAGATGAATGTAATTTCACCTGTTCATCAGGTTTCTTTAATCCATAGAGCTAACCCAGACAAAAACTCAGCAAATGTCTTCAATATTCTTAAAGGCAGTTCATCGGGCTCTACAGATCAAAACTCTTTTAGAGAAACTAGATGTACCCTGACCAAGTTTCTGTCAATCTGAAGTACGGTCTAGTTTTACCAGTTTGCTCTTCACATACGTCTGGTGGAACTTCACTGTTGAACATGAATCAGTCAAAACGTATGTTGAATATTTCCACCTTTTCTTTTGTTCCCAAAGAATATTCTTGCATGCCCACAGAATAGGTGATGTGCTGTTGATTTGCTTTATTTTGAACCTATCTGAAGAAACTCTTACTGATATTTATCCCAAACCTTAGTTCATTCTAAGTATTATTAGCCTTTCTGTGATCATCTCTTTCAGTGTGTGTGTGATGGCTCAGCAATTAAAGACGTTGAGCTTGTAAAGCTGATGGCCCGGGTTCAAGACCCAAATGCTGCACAATGGGATGAGTTCCGATTTCTTGCCCCAGCTCCTTCCCACATAGCAGTTCAAAAGCATGCACTCTGAGTAAATTAATAGATACCACGTTGGTGAGAAGGTAACATCATTGAGTGTGCATTTGGCATGTAGCCATGCTGGCTATATGACCACAGAAAATGTCTTCAGACAATGCTGGCTCCATCAACCAATAAATGGAGATGAGCACTGCACTTTAGAGTCGGACACAATTGGACCTGTACCTTTATCTTTAATCATCTCTTTAGTTCTGGGCTATCTTTCCTTAAGAACCTAGCCTTTTTTTGTAGCCTCTTGACATGAAATACAAATTCATGTCTCTTGACATGAAATACAAATTCCATTGATATGAGTTTCTGCAAATCAACTTTCTTGAATACAAAGATATATATTTGATTCAGTTTTAGATCCATTAAAGCCTAAACTTCCATTATATGTTCACTTTCCCTGACATCCCTGTTATTTCTATCTTAATGGCTCTATTGCTAAGGGAGCATTTTAATCTTCCCTTTGCCCAGGGTTAGTATTTGTGTTTTAATGCTATTAATGCTATGTCTTTTTTATCAGTTTTATATTGACTGTATTATTTATTGTTGTATACCGCCCAGCATCCCTTTGAGGGAGATGGGAGGCTATATAAATTTTATAAGAGATAGATGATAGATAGATAGATAGATAGATAGATAGATAGATAGATAGATAGATAGATAGATAGATAGATAGATAGATAGATACATTTCTTATTTGTTAATTAAGTTTTAGCTATAACAACAAATAAAAAATAGACAGCCCTTGTGTCTCCTTCTATCTTCTAATGTTTGCCACTATATCCTTCTTTTTCCATTCACTCTTTCCAGCTACTGTTATTTAAACTGATTTGTTTTCTCACAGATTTCCATTCCTAAAATTCCTAAATTATATTAAAGAGAATCTGTAAAATCCCATTTGAAATGAATGAGAATAGGCTAAAGCACCAGTTTACCAGAAATGTGTTAGCATAGCTTCCATTAATTTAAATAGGTTTTGTGCAATGGCATATTCCAGTAAATTTTGCTGCCAAAATTGTGTGTATTCCTTTGAAGTAGTAGTAGCATATTTCTTTTGTACTTTAAACCGTATTAAGCTAAAAGCAAGAACTTGTTTATTCCTTCACTTAATTTGATATCCAATAATGTGCATCCAAGCTTTTAAAAAGCTTCTGGATTGTGTAAGACCAATATAAAATTATTCAATGTATGACTAGTTTGAGGATGTGTAGTAACAAAATGCAAAAAGTTTTGTCAGTCTAAAATTGGACAAAAGCTATCGTACTATATGACAATGGTTAATTGGCCCTTTCACTTCAGATGTATGGTGTAATTTTTTTTTTCAAAATTGCACACAACCCCCCAAAAATGCACCAAATCATAAAGTACTAAAATTGTATTTTAAGTTATTTTAAAAAGATATTACATGGAAACAATCTACTGAAAAACAGCAAGAGTTGCCTTAGCACCACCCACACCTTTTGTTTGATAATTAGGGACCAATGATGCTGGCAGGTACCTTGTAAATCTCAGGAATAATATTAAGAGCTGCAACATCACAGGACTTTATCCAGTAAGTGGGGCATTTTAATTGGTATAATTTAAATTTCATAAAAAGCAAGTCACTGAGCAGCCTTTTAAACCCTAGCAAAGCAGTTGGAAGCTGAGAAAAGATTATTATTAGGCACATATGATATCAAATAAAAGTGAGGCTCTGGCACTCTAAGTTCTCCAAGCTCTATAAGAATAATATTTTTATATGTGTATCTTGGTCTTCCTTCAAGTTGCTCAGGGCAGCATATATCTATCTCCCTCTCTCAACTTGGTATTTCCCTTTTCGTTTATTATTTATATTTATTAAGACTTTTTCCATAGAATAAAAAATAAATGAAAAGAAAAAAAGAAAGAAAGAAAGAAAGAAAGTGGCACACAAAAGAATAAAAGTGGAAAAATGCTCACATTAAAGAATATATAAATGAGTTCCAATACTCTTTTCAACAGATAATTACAATTCTCATTTGTTCTGGGAGATCCAAAATCAGCACATGATGATTTCTTGCGGTCTTCTAAATAGGAGATAAGGAGGATCAAGCCAGAGAACATAATATATTGCTGGGGAAGATACCCAAAAATATGGAAACTCTTAAGAAATCCATAGGCCACAGTTCAGTGATAGAGACAGGCTTTGAACTATCTGAGTTAAGAAGTAGACGCTTTATCTGAGAATGAATGAACTTTTCCAGATCATAAAATTCAATAAATGATTCACACCAGCATTGGACATTTCTACCAGACCCAGCCCGCTTGGCTAAAGGCTGATTAGATGAGGGTGGACAAATTTGGCAGGCTTTTAGCACTATATTATCATAGAAATCATCTGATGAAACATATTCCCAACTTGGAGATAAGCATTATCTTGTGGTAACACCTGCAGAATAAGGCTTCCTGTTCCAAGGGTTAGAAGAATGTGATTAAAATAAAATGACTGGGTAGAAATGTTGATTAGCATTTTACATGGATTTGAGAGGATTTTTTTTTCCAAAACAGGAAACAATTTCACTTTAATCCTCCTGGGTTGCTCTTGTTTATTACAAAGTGGCTAAGACTGCCCTGTCTTTCACCCAACAATTATTAATTCATTGTCTGCAGCTTCCTTGTTCTCCTACGCTTCAATAAAGAAGAAAGTTAGGAAGCAGGATGATTAGGAAAGTGGGAAAAGGAAGAGATTTAGAAACGATCTGGGAATGATGAAAAGCAAATGCTTTTTTTTCCCAGAGAAAGAAAACTTTGTGGGAATCAGAAGACATATTTCAACCCAATATTTATTGAAATGGAGATGACTCTTGAGTTATCAATTGCAACAAAAGCATCCTCAAAGGAAAAAGGTTGTTTTCCTTGCGTTGCTTGCACAACTAATACTTTTGAATACAAAAATTTATCAAATATTGCATGATGAGGATTCTGTAGATACTCAGTAATAAGAGGATTTATGGGGAAAGCCTGATTCTATTCTAGTAATAATAAACTAGTTTGCAAGTATGTGCATGATAAGCAATGAGCAGGAAATATATTAGTCTTAGACACTGTAAACCAATGAGTTGGGTGCAGTTAGCCTCCTTTCCCAAATGAATCTACTCAGATAATCAATTCAAATTAAGACACAGAGCTTCTCTGGTAAACTGCTAGGTTATTAACCTTAATGATATCGGTACTTTCTCTTTGCCACAAGTAGCATCAAAGGGACAAGTTGTAAGCATGCTCCCTGCTGAGAAAAGTATTGATGTTTCTAATTAAACACCATAACCTTCAAATGGGCCAATGAAAAGCTTGAGAAAGGGCTCGTTCTTATTTGCACTATAGGAATAAATGGCTTTTATGGAAAAGCCTTTGGAGAATTCATCAGCCTTTTTGCTTACCAAGCACCAGATGGACTTTCAAGGTTTCATGTTATTGAAAATTATCACAAGAATGTCACAAGGCCTTTCTGATCTGTGTTTAGAGTAAACCATGCTAAAAAAAAAAGAAGACAATGAAACACGTTGTGTGTATGAATTTCACATATGGTATCAAGGCCCCAATATTTGCACTGACACTTAGGGATTGGGTCTTACTAAGGAATCTTTATTATTACAGAATTATCAATCAGGCTATTAACTCCAATTCTCCTTCTGTCATATTTCTTCAGTCTCTTTGGTAGCAGTATCCACCTTGAAATTATAACTTATAATATTTCAGTCCTGAAAATAAATACTAAAATTTCAGGTTGCATTCTTGCTAGCATGCTAGTTATTTCCATAGAAATTTGTGCATAGATTTTTTCCTACATATCAAGTTGATTAAGAAAAAAATTGGTGGAACAGCCAGGTTAACATTCTAATCTCAAATAGATATATACTCAGAGCAAAGGATCTCAATGATGGATGGATACATTTCACAATCGTCTTTGAAATTAAATTAAATTAACTGAACTGTCCTGTAACAGCAGACTGTCTAAGTGATGTTCTAAATGGATATTCTACTTGATAAGCCTTGAACTGTAATTGCACTGTAGGAAAATGTCCCTTGAATTGAATTCATACATGATAATAATATATGATTCCTGTTTCATTCAACAGGAGTGTCCTGAAGTTGGACACCAGTTATTGTATGAAATAGCAATTAGAAAGGCAATGCACTGGACAATGCATATTGCATTATATACATAGACAATACCACTGGAGCATTTACAAAAGCATTCATTAAAGAGAATCCAAATCAGAAAATGGATGAAAGAACAATTGGAGTATCAACTCTGACATTTTATATAAAAGACTTTGAAGCTTTCAGTAGTAATTTGTAGGCTGACAATGAGTTAAGTGCTACATTTTAACAAATGATCTATTTCTCTGGGTTTCCATTATAGTACTGGTTTCTTTGGCTACATTTGAAAAATACAAAAGTTAGGTTTTATTTTATAAGGGCTACTTTTCTGATATCTATCCAGACCTCTTGCTCATACCTAAATGAAGAATACAAATACTTATCCCTGCAAAACCAAGATCTATATTAAAATTTAGGTTAACATTGCTCAATGTGGGGTCCTTTAGATTTCCTGGATATCAACCTTCCATCCCATATGTTCAAAAGCATGGAAATACAGACCATGAATTTATAGTATACTACATCTGGTAGCCTTGAAATAAGCTTGCCTGAGTAATGGCTTCTAGATTTACTGGATGACAGTATTGCCAGCCTGCAGGTTTTTATTTTTGGTGGAAATTTTGCTGCAGACAATTATAGCCTCAATCTAATTAAAGAATGCAAGGAAGATTATTTTAAATGATACTTCTTAGGAATGCATCCTTAAATACATGCTGAATACATATTTCATACTCAAAATATGAATATAGTGTTTATTAGTGTAAACTGTTGATAAGTTGATAAGAAATCTTGTACTCAAACAACAGTTATTTTTTTGTCTTGCCATATTGCCAAAAATTGCCTTTTTGTGATGTTATGATTCCTGGATTTGCCTTAGTTTAAATAATCCAACCAACCAGTAAGAACAGTCTTATTATATCAGATCCCAGGTGTCTTGTGAACTATTAAGATTTGCTTCAAATCTGCTGAAACAAACTCATATAAACTTGACCATTATGATAGGGCTTACTTATTTCACTGTTCTGTCCAGAATGTTTTCATAATACATCATGAAATCTAATTGATGTGCATCAAATTAAGGAAGGGTTATTAGAATTTATTTTTTAATACACCAAGAAATGTGAAGAATTAACTGTAATGCGATGGTTAAGGAAAAGTTCAAGAAAAAGAAAAAAAATCAGATTTTGTTTCCAATGTCTATGTTTGTGGTGAGATGCTACCAAAGTTCTAGACCATATCAACCGAGCCTTAATTTTGTAGATTATTGTTTTCTAACCCATATATTTCCTAGCATCTGCCATGATCAACATCACTTCATTGATACTGAAATTCACAAACTCGTACAGTATATAGTTAATTAGTCTCAAGAGAAGAAGAGAGATTGCATGAACTAGAGTCATGCCAATTTCCCATCCTCTCTGAAAAGATTCATGAAAAGTTTGTCTAAGAGGATAAAATAAAGGGCCGAACCCAGCAAACAATTACTTATCAAGCCATTATAATCAGTAAGACAGTTATCTGTGACTAAACAATATTGAATCAGTAGTGATTGTGGCAGGACAGGAACTGCTTTATACAATATTGATTCTGAATCCCCTTGAGAAAAATATATGTTTTATCTTTCTGTACTTTTAGCATCCCCTATTTTCAATACTTGGCTCTTGTAAATGACTAAAGAACTACCGATAACTCCAGACCAATGCTTTTTTTGTACATTCAGCTTTTCCCACTGTTTTTCATCTTACAAACAACCACTGCTCATATCTGATGCCATTCTGGATTTCAGTTTTTATGACAATGAGAAATGGTTCTACAGTTGTAATTCCTTCTTCAGTTTTTGAAGTTTTCTCCCAATTTTAGACTATTGCATTAGACAAATATATAACTTTATTTAGTTTGTCTTCTCAACTGCTGTAGTGACATATGGATCCTAAGACACATCCAGTTTTGGTTGCCACAATATTAAAAAGATGTTGCATGAATTAGACTCTGGAAAGAATGCAGACAAGAACAACAAAGATGATTAGGGGACTGGAGGCTAAAACATATAAAGAATGGTTGAAGGAATTGTCTAGTTTAATGGAAAGAAGTACTAGGAGTGACATGATAGCAGTATTCCAATATCTAGGGGGTTGCCACAAAGAAGAGGGAGTCAAGCTATTCTCCAAAGCATCAGAAGGCAAGACAAGAAACAATGAATGGAAACTAATCAAGGAGAGAACCAACCAGTGGTGGGTTCCACTTATCTTCCCTATCAGTTTGGGGTTGCACCGGAAGTGCACCAGGATGCTTTTTCTTATCAACCTCTTCCTTTAATAGTGACTTTAACTGATAAGAATTGTCAAAATCTTCTGGCACTTTTTGGCTTTTGCATAATCCATTAAAAAAAAATCTGTGATGGTCTCTTAACATTCAAATGTATTGGACATCTCTAGTTGGTTCACCATCACAAGGACTACGATTCCTGCTCTTTTCTTCAATTCTCATTCATGCACCAATTGCATTATTCAAACCATCAAATCATAGCTTATCATAATTACTTTACTTAGCCTTTGTTCAGTTACAGGTTACACATATAATGAAAAATCAGACTTACAACCCAGAATACCCTGACTAATTGTTCACACACATGACAGCTTAAAATAGGAGATCCAGATAGATAATCACTGCCTATTGATTTTCATGTGGCAGATTGTCTTCTGAATTAGCAGTTAATTCTTTTTAGGTGCCAGCTACTGAGCAGCATGAGTGAATGGTTTTTTACTGTTACTATTTAACACAGTATCAACAGTAGACACCTTCAGATTTCTAGGTTCTATAATATTTCAAGACTTAAAATGGACACCTAACTTCAAATATGTCATTAAAAAAGCACAACCAAGAATGTTCTTCCTGCGTCAACTCAGAAAACTCAAGACTGCAAAAAGAGCTGCTGATATAGTTCTACAGAGGAATTATTGTGTCTGCCATTTACACCTCTGTAACTGTCTGGTTTGGCACTGCAACCAAACAAGACAGACACAAACTTCAATGGATAGTTAGATGTGCAGAAAAAACACTTGCTACCAACCTGTCTTCCATTGATGACCTGTATACTGCACGAGCCAGAAAGAGGGCTGAGAAAATATCTCATCCTGGACATAAACTGTTTCAACATATTCCCTCAAGATGATGGTATAGGGCATTGCACACCAAAACATCTAGACAGGTGGACCTGCCCCAAAGCAAAAGTATATTGGAAAAGAATTAAAAAGTGTCTGGAAGAAATTATAGAACAAGGTATTGACTTGAAGCCGGAATTATTTCTATTAGGAATTATTAGAGGGAATGGAAAAAAGAGAATATATTCATAACACTCCACATGATAACTGCAGCCAGGATTGTTTACGCTCAAAATTGGAAAAGTGAAAATATCCCCACCAATGCTATGTACGAAAAATTTTAGAATGTGCCGAAATGAATAAATGGAGATACATGACAAAGAGGAATCAGAATTTTATGAAATATGGAATAAGTGGTATAGAGTGGAGAACAATAAAAAATTAAAACATTGTCATAAAATACAATAGAAAAAATAATAAAATACCATATTTTTCAGAGTATAAGACGCACGTTTTTACCCCCATAAAGAGGGTGAAAACTTGGGTGCATCTTATACACTGAATGTAGCCCCATACTGGCTGCAAGGAGGTAAGTTAATAACTAAATACCTATACAATGTTCAAATTATTAGACTAATTTTTTAAAGACTGCTTTATTATTGTTCTAGACAACTTAACAAAATGAAGAAGCTTTTTAAAATAAATGCTTGATC
>JANHFT010003726.1:260494-273409 GCA_032467955.1 Pseudoxenodon macrops | reverse complement strand
GATAGATAGATAGATAGATAGATAGATAGATAGATAGATAGATAGATAGATAGATAGATAGATGTGTGTGTGTGTGTATGCACTTCAATTTACTGGACAGTATATTATCTGAAATGGTATAGAGTCTCCTGCTTGAGCTGGGGGTTGGATTAGAAGACATCCAAGGTCCCTTCAAGCTCTATTCTATTCCTCTTCTATTCCTCTTCTAACACAGAGACATTCATACTTGGAGGCAAGAATAATTAACTGTTAAAAATTGGTTCAGAAAGGTAAAAGGAGGGCTGTTATGGCACTAACCAATCCCACTTTATTTGGCAAATATTGAAGATCTCTAGGTTTTTGAGTTGTGGGAATACAACATGATGTGTTTCAGAGTTTTGAATGCCTCCTTACATGATATGAAAAACAGGATGTTTGATAAAAGCAACAAGAAATTAGGATTTTTTTCTCTAGAATATAGCATGGACACCTTTTGAATTTTATTAAGTGCTCAATTAAGACTTATTTCTAGAGTTTAAAAGTGTATAAAAGCAGTATTTCCATTACGGTTATTCAATTTATGTATTGTCTTTTTTCACAATTTTAAATATAAATAATAATTTAAATATAACTATTTTCCCCAGGTTTAAATATAAATAATTAAGTTTGTCTCACTTAGAAGCATCAAAATCATATTGCCATTTCACTGTCAGAGTGGAAGAATTTTTCCTGATTCAAGTATGTCATTTGCAATATGAACTATACTGTGAAAAAATGTGGCTGGCATCTTTTCACTATTACGGTATGCCTGAGTTTCTCATTTAAAAGGAGCTGATAAATAATCCATTAAAATAAAGTGTCTCTTAATATTAGCTAGTGTAACCTGCCAAGTATCAGCCTCAACATGTATTCCTTTTGCAAGTACTTCTTTTATGGTCACATCAAAAAGATGGCACTTCTGGCAGGGGACTTAGGAGTTGTGTCTCTTACTGTCCTATATTTAGCAATGTCCCTGATTTTTCTAGTTGTTGTCTTTCCCCTTTATTTCACATCAAATTCTTTCACACCAAAGAACTGTAGAGAAAAGAACAGTCTCAATGAAGCTGAAATGAACATTATCCATCGAAATGAATCAAGGAATCCAGTTTTAAGGAAGTTGCGTTTTGCTAGAATTTGAGTACCAAATGATGAGTACCAGAAAATGTCAAAATGCATTGAGTACCAAATTAGATGAGGTTTAAAGCAGTTGAGTATCACTGTAATCCTAAATGGATCCATTGGACCTATTTGCAGGCTGCAGTTAGGAATTGCATACATTATATAACTGTATTAAATTCATCACAACTATTCCTTGAATACTATTGGTATATAACCCCGTGACTTTCCTTCCTGTTGCCCCATAGGACCTTATTAGCAGTACAAATGCTACAGACTTCCTGTCTAGAGTTTACAATGTATTAAATTTTGAGGTGGTCTCCTGCCTGATAGGTCTATAATTATGTTATTTTGGGAAGCCAAAATAATGTTAAGTTTATAATGTAGCCTTTTAAAACTTTAGTTAAAACTTCAGAAAGGGCATTTGTAGTATTTTTTTTCCAATACCCGAACATCGCAAACAGTAATCAAAAAGAGTTTCGAAAGCATTTTTTTCTAAATGTATCATTCTTATAAAGTTTCACCTAAGATGTAAATATGATCTCTGCACCATTGTTATGCCATTCGTTCTGTTATGTGTGGAGAATGCAGTGTCATTTCCCACATGACCGGTTGTGACTAATAAATGGGAAACGTGCTATGTGCTATTTGCTCCTGCATGTCACTTGTTTATTTTCTTTGATAGTGCTAGAACACATGAATTATGGATATTTGCATTGTCAGCTATAAAATAACTGAAGACCCATATATATATATATACATATATATGAAGACCGATATTGTCACATATATTATACCCTCCAGTCAGAAATGTTTTAAAAATCAATTAGGCTTAACAACTCTTACATATTCAAAGAAACTGGGCAGAATTTAGTTCTTTGTTAAACACTGAAATAAATGAATGAATATTTTATTTAAATAAGAAGGAATTCATTATATTTACTACCCACATGTCACTCTCTCTTTCCTCCATAGTGCTCAACATAAGAAATGAACCCAGGCAATCTCTTATCCAGAATTGGATTGCCATGTCAAATGCCTGCCAAGCTTAATGAAAGCAAAACCTTAAAGAAAATACTAACAATTGCGGTGCTGAATTGGCCAGGCCATGTTTGAATTTTTCCATGTGCCATCTTCAAGTTTATAGAACAGATGAGTTCAGATGAAGCCTATCCCAAGGAAAACAAAATTATTTTGTGTTCAAAGTTGGCTGCTCCCATTTCATAGGATGCCCTGTTCTAGTGTTCCATCAGCTACTACCAACAGGAAAACAATGGATGGTATCCAGCAAGAACATGCTGTTTGCTTCTGCAACAGAGGTCTTTCGCCCAGGAAATCTGCTTTTGTTATGAGGGCCCAAGGGTGACCCTTCAACTTTTCATTGTGAAGTAACATTCTGGCAGGAGGGAAAGCAAAGTCAGGATTTAAAACTATAATTTTCTTTGGAAAGATGCATGAAAATTGAAGGATCACTCAGAGACCTGGCTTCAATGTGATGGTTTCTAACAAATGCTTGCCTTACCTGCAATCACAGAATGACATCCATGTATTAAGGCGCTGAATTTGACCAAGTGAATTTGTCAAACACTGTAAAGTGATTTCTTTTGGAGTGTTGGCTATAAGAGATAAAATGATTATCAGATGACTTTAACCTGTTGGAAATGGTCAATTCACATATTCACACCTTGGTTAATCTGCTGTCTAAAATGTGAACACAGGAAAAGAATTCAGTGTTATGGAAAGGAATAAAAAAAAGGGCGGGACGAAATTCTGTGTGCTGGGTAATGTCACTGCCCAGTCACTGTCTCTCAGCCCAACCTCCGCACAGGATTGCTGTTGTGGGGGAAAAATATAAGGAGAAAGGTGTGTTGGACATGTTTGCCGCCTTCAGTACAGGTAGTCCTTGACTTACAACAGTTCATTTACTGACCGTTCAAAGTTACAACGGCACTGAAAAAAGTGACTTATTACCATTTTTCACACTTATGGTTGTTGCAGCATCCCCATGGTCCCCATGTGATCAAAATTCAGACTCTTAGCAACCAACTCATACTTATGAGTGCCAGTGGTGGGATTCAAATAATTGAACAACCGGTTCTCTAATGGGTAGGTGTGGTTGGGTGGTCATGTGACTAGGTGGGCGTGGTCAACTCGATGTCTCTTTTCTATATTCTTTCTAAAACCTTGATATCTGTTTTCTATCGTGGCGATCCAAATTGGATTCAAGATGCCAAGTGTGATCTTTTAAAGCAGTCTTTATAATAGTGCTACTAATACTTCATGTGATCTTGATATTATTTCTCTGTTGATGCAGTCAAGGACTGCCTTGACTTTTTTGGCAGTTACAGCATACCTGTGACTCATACTTAAAAGGTTGCCCACTAGGACTCCTAGATCCATCTCACAGTTACTTCTGTTGAGCCAGGCACCACCTGTTCTGTCCCTGTGCATTTGGTTTTTTTCTTGCCTAAGTGTAAAATCTTACTTTACTCTCCACTAAGTTGCATTTTTGGTGAGAAATGATGTTCTACAGTGGTATTCAGTTTACAATGATTTTTGTAAAACGCACTAAAGCTTGAAGAATACATCTCTGCTTATACTGATAAGGATTGTTCTTTTTGAACATTAAAGCATATAGTCAAGCAAATATTTCCGATCCATTGTAAATGAAAACACATTTCAAAGGCATTTCAAAGCAGTCAGTGGATATCTTACCATTCTTTCTCTTCTAATTAAATCTTTCTGCTTTTTTTCCCCCTTGAGCTTTGTTGCAATATTCCAAAAATTTCACAGATCCTTCACAAAGAACCACTTCTAATTTAACTTGAATACATTGTTTTCATTCTCAGTTTTTCTGGTTACAAAACAATGAGAAGTATGTTCTTCTCCTTCATTCATCATTTCTCCCTTTAATGATGTTTGGAACGATCCCAGCCCTGGCTGTTGCCACCTCGCAAGTCAGTCAACCTAGCCCGAGCCCACTGGATGCTCCTGGGCAGTCTCCCGGGAACTGTGTGACAATCACCCCAGCCCTACATCACCCCCAGCAGACAAAGACTCTATGGCTTTTTCCCCTCCCTCTTTTGGGCAAATTTACAAAGAAAGATCTGGCAACTTCAAGCCAGGTGCATCCCACAGCCTCTGCCTCACCCACCCCTGCCAGCAGCTCTGGGCTGGGCAATGGTTTGGCTGTCCTGGCTAGACACAAACCCCAATCCCTGCCTGCCCTTCCATTCATCACATGGCTGGTGGCAATCCAGGTCTGAGATGCCACCGCTCAGCTCCCTCCCCCTGCCCACACCTCATCCCCCGGTCAGACTCTCTGTAGCTGCTGGGCCTTGCCTGCCCAGCAGGCGGGTGTGACTACCTGCATTGCTTCTCTGCCAGCCTTCCTCCCAGTCAGGGCTGAGTGTGGGAGTGTCAGGCCTCCTAGCTTCCCTCTCGCCTGATAAGATGTGAAGGTAAGGCTGATGGTGGGGGAGGGAGACCTGCTCTGGGCCTGCTCTGCTCAACTGAAGGACCGCATCGGAGAGGGACATGGCAAGGCTCAGCTGCCTTTCAGGCCTAGCTCTTGGCTTCCATTGGGACTCAGGACAGTGCCACCTACTTGCCCTTCCCTTTGCCTTGGATCCCGCATCCAGCCTGTGATGAGGCAACGTGCTACTTCCTGACTGCTGATCCACTGGGTGCAACGAAGTGCATGAATGCAACCCTGAGATATCCTTCCACCCGTCAGGAGTGCCACAATTGGGATCTGAAGGGCTAGGCACTCAGGATGGCAGAGGCATGTGGAAACTGTGGAGCCCCTTGAGGCTGGATGGGATAGATCAGGTCATCCAAGGCTTTTCTCCCTAGAAGGGGTCCATCGTGGAGGGCTGTGTGCCCAGACCAGGTGCTTTCTCTTGGGCCTCTCATGGAAGCTGAGAGCCTGGCCCTAAAGGTGACCCAGCCTTGCCATATCTTTGGCCAACCGTGGCGGGCCTGGAGTGAGTCTCCCTCCCTCACCATCGGTCTTACCTTCTCAGGCCAGGTGAGTGGCTGGGAGGCCAGATGAACAGTGACTGGAAGGGATGGGAAGGAACCAGGCATGGCATTCAGCCGGTATGTCGAACTGCATCAAAAGTTAGCTACCAGTTCTCCCGAACAGGTGTGAACCGGATGAATTCCACCACTGCTTAGGTTGGTTCCTGAGGTTATGTGATCACCTTTTGCAACTTTTTGATAAGCAAAGTCAAGGAAAAAGCCAGATTCACTTAACAACTGTGTTTCTAACTTAACAACTGCAGTGATTCACTTAACAACCATTAAATGGGCAAAATTAACAAATGTCTCAGCAACAGAAATTTTAAGCTCAGTTTTGGTCGTAAGTTGAGAAATACCTGTAATATATAAAAATAATAAATGTGGGCTATAAATAAACAAATAAATATTCACCTTAAAAAGGCAAGCAGAACTGCTTATATGAGCAGGGAGAAAACAAGTGCAAGCAGATTCATAATAACATAAATATAATTTAATGAACATTAAATTTTCATTCATTATTACATGAATTCTTTCCTTTGAAAAATACTATACTGCAGTGATTTAGGTAGGATCAGAAGTTCCTCCATGATATTTCTCTCTGATGGTTGTTTCACATATGCAAGCAACCATGGGAGGTTTATTATATATATGTGTGTGAAAGTATGCTTCTAAACTGTCATTTTATTGTATCTATTGTTTAGGTGCCTCTGAAACAGAAGAGTTGTTTCCATAGCCTTTACAATCCAAACCTCTGCAGACTTAGTAAGGAATCTGTTAGACCCCCCCAGGATACATTTTCATTTTGCACTTTTCCTGGCAACATAATTAGAAAAACATTGATTTAAAGGTTTCCAAAACTGGGTCTCTTTCTTGCAAACAACTGTTCATTGCCAGCAGCAATTAGCTGTAATTAATTGATTATGTATCTAGAAGTTCACAGTGAAGGAACTACAAGGGACAAGATGTGCAAAGTCTGAGGTCTTCTCTTTTTTGTTTCAGGTTTTATTTATTAACCCATGTCATCAATCTACTTTATAGCTTAGCAAAGTTGATATAAAACTTTAAGTAAAGGGCAAGTTTGTCCCCTCCAAACTTTCTTCAAGATGATTGATTTAAAAAAAGAGAACATCCATTGGCATCATCCAGTCATGTGAATATTAAAAAGCAAAGTTAACATACTATATATAAATATGTATATCTGTTCCAATGACCATTTTATTTGACTTCACTTGAAAATGGTAATTGCCCCTTCCCCTTATTTTTTTCTTAGCACTTGTAAAGTATTCACGTTTCTCACTTTCATTCCCATCTCACTTTTGCAGCAACAAAATGGCTTTTACCCAATATTTGGGGATTTTACAAGCACTTAAGCAGCTGCCCAAATTACTGCCAGCAATGAAAAACAGCAGTAAGAAGCAGCCACTGAGATCTGCTTGGCAAAATTTGGAGAAAAGTGAAATCTGAAGCATTGTTACATTTACTTTTTCAGGCTGCAGAGCCCCTTAGCTAAAAATATTTCTCGGAGCTCCTAACCAAGAGCAAAAGTTCAATGGACTCTCCACTCCCCATCTCTTAGCCAATTCCATTCTAACATCTCATGCAATACAATTTGGAAAAACCCGGTTTAAAGAATCTAGCAGGCCAGAAATGTAAATTAGGGCGATTCAAGTCAGAATTTACAAAAACTTCAAACTTCAAATATCCTAATTCCAAATATAGGTGGAATTCTCCTCTGAAGTGCCTTCAACATAAATGTATTGACTAATGCAAAAAGATTGTATAGTAATAATTATAATTACGTCCTGCTGCAATTATTATTTATTTAGCATATTTATGAAAACTTGACCAAAAATCTACATAATTATATAGAAAACTCCAATGGGGTTATGGCAGTGGCCTCATACCTAGATGTTCCATTTATCTATCCAGGTGGTCACCTCTGGCATTTCTCTGTGCAGATTTTCTAGGGAACCAGAGAGCGGACATCATGGGCCATCTTGTACAATATGTTTAGTAGTTTGCACATCAGCAGCCCAATCACAACAAGGGGAAGCCTTCCATCCCCACTGATACAAGGCAGAAGCACCTCTTCCAGTATCACACCTAATTCTGTTCAATATCCTCCAGACAGGGTGAAATGGGTTAAAACCAGGTTAAATCCTGCCATAATAACACCATCAAACAGCATGTTATACCAGGTCTCTGCGAAGGACTCAATAGGGGGGACAAAAATGCAAATCCAGTCTAAGTGTTTCCATAAGCCTTTTCTGTGGCAGTCCCTTCCCTATGAAACGATTGGCATCCTGATATTTGGCCTTCTAGCCTTCTGTAAAACACTGAAGACCTGACTTCCTCTGAAGTGTTGGGATAAGATTAAGTAACTGCACATCAGAGGTTTGACAGGGCTGAGCTTTTTGTTGTTTTTTAAAATGTGTTTAGTTTTATAATTTTAATGTGACTTTTATGCTGTTTTCACTTTTGATTGGGAATAGCCTAGAGTTGGTTATAAGATGGGCAACTATGAAAGCTGGATGGATGACCTTGGACTAGTTGCTCCCTCTCAGCCCAACTCATCTTACAGAGTTGTTGTTGTGGGGAAAATATAAGGAAGAAGGAGCATTAGGTGTGTTCACAGCCTTGAGTTATTTATAAAAAATAATAAAGGAAAGATAAAAATAAATAAAAATAATGCTTTAAATAAACTAACTAACTTCTAGCTGGCTATACAACCAATCATAATAATATGCACTGATCTGGAAATGGAACAAAACTATTTTATTTTTGAGTGGGTGAATTTTATTAATGGGAGGAGGAGGCAGGTAGAGGAGGAGGAGATTTTCTTGAAAAGGTACCGTAGGTATAGAAATACTAGATTATTTTTTTGAGTGACTAAACCATTCCAGTCGTCTTTTTATCTCTGTCTTACCATCTCCAAGTGTCTGCTAAACATTTTGTTCTAGTGATTAAGGCTAGAAACCAAGAGACTGTGAATTCTAGTCCCACTTTAGCCAGCTGGGTGACTCTGAGACAGTTACTTTCTTTCTGTCCACAATGTCAGCTTGGACAACAAGCCAGTTGGTCAATTCCTGTCACAACAAATGGATCCTCTGATCCAAAACAAATGGATTCTGCAGTTGCTAGGAAGAAGAGGGAGGGGAAGAAAGTGTAGGGAATGCAGAGTTTGTTGAAATAATGCCCTGACATAACTTCATAGAATTCAATCCAGAATTCTTTAGAAACACAAGGATATACAAAAAGATGCAAGAAGGTTTGCAAGAATATCTTATGAGATAGGGAGACAGGGAGACCAAATAAATGAATGTTTCTGCTGCTTCATCAATATCTAAAACAGCAAAGAAAAGTGCAGGGCAATCTCCCTTCCTTTCTTTGCTAAAAGGTTAGCACAGTAATTGCAATATTTCTGGAATATGTTTTTGGACCCTTTTTGCATAGGAAGCTTAATTAGTTTCTTAGAATTCAATAGAAAACAATATAATCTGCAGCACACTTCCTGTCTCTTATGTTATCCTTTGGTCTAGATCAGGGGTGTCAAACTCACGTCATCACGGCAGCATCACGTGACATATTGGGAGTTTTTTCTCCTTCGCTAAACTGGGCGTGGGCATGGCCAGTGCATGATGCATCCGGCCCACGGACTGGGAGTTTGACAGCCCTGGTCTAGATTATGTAGGATGATCTGTTTCAGGAGTCTTGTCTTTTGGAATAGATGGCAGTTTATATCTTTTTCTATCATTCTAATTTCAGTTCAAATTAACATGAATTGCTCACAGATTTACCCGTTCCTAATTCAATCCATAATGCAATAAGAGCAAAACATCCTTGTGATTGATTCGTTTTTGCAAAAAGTCTCTCTAATTTTTTTTCTTATAATTATCTTAAGCAAGTTGATTATTTTTATAAAGATAGTTATAGAAAGAGAGGCAAGTTAAATGTAAACGCTCTTCTACATTTGTGTACATTTTCTTCTTGTTGAGCCACCAGATATGTTCCTTCAAGGCCCAAATTAATATGGATTGGACGGTTCTGGCAAGTAACTGTCTCCAAAAATCAGTTTCCCTCTAAAATAGGACTGAAGCTGACCTACTTAACAGGGATATTTTAAGTATTGCTGGAGAGCACACTTGGCCTTTGCATTAACTGTCCATTGAGGAGAATTTAATTTCTAAGTTTATTCAAGAGCTAATTGGTAGCATTATAACTCTATCAAGCTTCAAGATATCAGAATGAAAATTGGTCCATGTGCTCAGGGCAACATGCTGTACTTTAAGATCAAATGCTGACTTAATCCTTTCCCCTCTATTCCTTGTATTCATTTTTCAAAGAGAAACAAAACAGAATACTAAATCCAGTGTCTCTCTTGAGTAGAATGGAATTTTGCAATGCACGCTGGGAACTGCTTTCTGCCTTTCAAGCAGAATGTCAAGAGGAACAGGAAAAAGGGTAAAGATAATGGAATTGGATCTTGTTTGTTAAAGACTGGAGCATAGAAACAAAGAATGGCATCTATGCTTAAGGTGACTGCCTGCCTATCAGGAATTTGACTCCATTCCACTCTAGAAACCATTTTGCAACAGGCAAAAGGTAAAAACTGGCATCTATTCAAAACACTAGGATGCTTGAATAAATATCCATACTGATAACTAACAACAAAAAAGATACTGGTTTAGAACTTAATTTATCCAAATTTACCTGCCTAAACAAACTACAGTATATCTGTCTGCCAAGCTTCAATTTCTTTAGGCTTTTGTGATAAAGTTCACAGCTCAAAACGTGTAATTAAAATATGCCTATTAAGGAAAATTAAATATAGAAATAGACAAATCCGTAATAATTGATATAAAGGCTTGCAAACAAGGCATGCTAGGAAAAATGTGTATAAAATCTACCCTCTTCTTTATTTGCGAATTAATGTTGATATTAATAAAAAAGGGGGGGCGTGCATGAGCATACCAACATGCCTACAATCCCTGTCCTAATGCTCCCTTTTATTCGTATCCATTTCATGTATTCATAATCATGTTTATACTTATATCTATTATCTAATATGTGCTTGATGAAATAAATAAATAAGTAAATAAATAAGTAAATAAATAAATAAATAAAAAGGGCATTTACAAAAGGTCTGATAATATAAAAGGGAAAACTTTCTGAAAGATGACTGCAGCCAAGGGTTGTGCATGCCTTATAAATTATTTAGCTTTTTTAAAAAAGCTAAAATTTAGATTGTAAAATTAATAAATAATGGGGATTTTTTTTCCTTTTAAGGACAACTTAGAAATGCACAGAAGGAGAAGGAAAAAGAAGGGAAACGTTTCAAAGTTAGCTTGGAATGGTGTCATTGGACACTGAAGTGAGTATATCAATAGTGTGTACATCTGTTTTTTTACACTTGGGAATCAACTTCTCAAGGAAGTTGTACATCCAGTAGATTGCAGGACAGAGTTTTCTGTATCTCTGCTGCCATTTCATGGTCGCCTGGAGTTTGTCAGCCCAGATAGGACAGACCTAAAATACATTTTCTCCTTCACATTGTCTCAATCACATTGCCTGGAAGAAATAGTGGGATAAAGAATAATAAAATGGATTTGATAATCTTTATGTTTGAACACAGATTTGTTCTTTTTCACATTGGGATGCACTATAAGAAGGAAGAGACTTTGCAGAGATACTTGTATGTAAGTCCCACTGGTTTCAATGGGCCTTCATTCTCTTTCTAAGCTCACAAATCAAAGCTTTGATCATAGTTTATGGCTATTGCTCCTTGGCACTCAGAATTCAACTATAGGGTGCAGTGAGGTGTACTTGGAGGACATCTTGTTTTGCTCTGGTGAGCCATCAACATTTGCTTGTCAGAGTTGCAAGGCTGGAACTTTGCGTTTATTCACTTTTATGAGGCAGCTTTATTTTCCCTCTGACAATTGTTCCCTTGGTCCTGCTGCTGTAAAACATAAGACTCCTATGTACTCCTCCTGCTGCTGTAAAACATAGGATTATCCTGGGGGGGGGGGGAGAACTAGAAATAGAAGTGGACATTTCTAAGGTGTGGGGAAAGCTACAGCAGTAATACTTTCCCTCCAAAATAGGATCACTAGATCCCTGAAAGCCTACTTTCCAGTTGTCAGCATTTCTATTCCTGCTTCAGAAATGACTTTTAGGAAAGGTGGTTGACAAAACCAGCTGAACATGTATTATTAGTGATACACATAGACAACATGGGAGCAGATTCCCCATCCCAAATCAGGAAGGAGCCCACAAGGGAGGACAGAGGCAAAAAGAAAGTCAGAGCTTGAAAATTGAAAATGCCATAGTGAAGGCAACAGCATTAGGGCAAAGTTTTCTGGAATCTGTAATTGATGCAGTCAATTTGGATTTTGGAGGTTGAATAAAGTAGCTTTTTTTTTAGTTCAATATTTTCATTGGTTATATTATGTTTTTTTTTTCCTATTCTGAAAGGACCCAAGTTCTTTCATAGGATGATTAAATGGACCTAAGATACGAAAAGTTAGGAACCATTTGACTTGAGCTGTCATCAGGTCATCTGCATAATGAAAGCATGATATAAATTTCATTACTTAGGTCAAACATTGAGATGCAAGAAACCTAATGACAGCATTTACCTGATAATAATGTTCTACACAAGTCTTCTTCTTGTGTCAATGCAGTTCATTGCTGACTCTGCTGGCTCTAATAATCTAGCATCTCATAGTTGGTCTTCTTCTTAGCATTTTCCGGTAGACGCAGGTTCCGCTTTTCAGATAAATAAATACTATTTCATACAATGAAATGCAGCAACCAGATGCAACTGTGCACACTTTGTGTCTGTGTCCATTGTGTTCTACAACACAATTTGTAGAACACAATTTTTGTGCATCTTTGCTTTGGTCTTCTGTGCAACTATTGGTGTAAAAATGATGGGCAGTGAAGATGAAGGTGTGGGGTGATATGGCCATATAGTGTAGACAATTTTTCCACCTGTTATCTGTTATCGGTGCAACACCCATCTGCTGTTTCATTGTTGATATGGGTCAAAAAGGGAGAGTTCTAATGATCATATGCATCTCCATGTAGAAGGCATTGCACCAACACCATGCAGTGTTATGGGGTGAACCATTATGGTGTACACTTCTGATTTTAAGGGAATTGGCATTTGTTGACACACAGCTCTCCATCCATGTTGTATTCATCCTCATGCACATTTTTCCATTAATGTTGCCATCACTTTGCCTAGGGATCCTATGTAATGGATGGAGTTTGTCTTCACTAGATCTTCACCATTGACTGGATAGCGAAAGTGCTTAGCTGGCTTCTAGATATCGGTCTTCTTGATATTGAGCTACAAACAGAATTGGCGAAAGCAGTTGTTCCTTGCCTGAACACAGTACTACAGTTCTTTCCTGGTGGTACCTGAAAGTAGGACATCAGCAGCATAGAGCAAGGCCCAGGGGACACTGTGATGCTGATCTCACATGATGGTATCCATGATGAGAATGAACAGCAGTGGTAATAATGCTGTGTCTTGGGGCATACCAAGTTTCACACAAAAGCTGTCACAAGGGCCAGCACCACATCTTAGTCAGCTTTACTCAGTATTATCAGAGAGCATCTGGTTGCATTTTACGTGTACCTTGGCCATACTAAGCTCACTAATAAAGGAGAATATTTGTACTCAGGGTTGACACAAGGGGTCCTTGGTGCTTTCTGAACTTGCTTGTTTTCTTGCAGACATTTCATTACCCA
>JANHFT010003726.1:179293-193044 GCA_032467955.1 Pseudoxenodon macrops | reverse complement strand
TTACAATCTGACCAAAAAAAAGTGGGGGGGGGAAGAGGGAGTCCAATATTTCCACAGACTACATTGGTTGAGAGAGAGGGGAGATAAGGCTGGAAGCAAAGTCATTTTTGTGGAAATAGGACCTGATCCCAACTGAATGTAACCCCAATTAAATGATTCCTCAACTAAAATAGCCTCTGTGTTAGAAGATCCAGTTTAATGCTTTGAAAAATGCCTCAAGTTATACTGATTGGTCAAAGGAAACATTTCCCACCTCTCACCTGGAAACTTCTTGGATTGTTCTTTAATTATTAAATTTATATCCCACTTTTATGTTGTACACTTCAAGGCACTTTGCATAATGCTCCCTCCTCTGATGTTCCTCTCCTCAACATTCTCGTGGGATCCTTGAGCTGAGAAAAAGTATCTGCCCCAAAGTCACCCAACCAAATCTCATGTCTAAGAACCAATCAGAACTCACAGTCTTCTGGTTTTTTATCTAGCACCCCAACCAAAATCTTGCAAAGGATTACAAGGTAGTCATGATGGAAACACACCCACCCACCAACTACTTCCAAACTCAGAAGCCTACCCTAGAAATTTCCTACTATTTTTTTTTCTTGGTGTGAATTTAGAAGAAGAGTTGAAGTTTACCAAAGAGTAGCACCAACACAAAATCACATGAGCAAAAAAAAGATGAGGGGATAATATGTCTGTTTTTAAAAAGAGAACTTAAATGCTTTCACTGAGGTTGCTTGATTCTTGTTGTATGAACGGAACTACAAAGTCATTTTCCCTCCTGACTGAAGTTAACAGAACTTGCCATCCAATAAATCTAGAAAGTACTGTACTAAATTGGAATGGATTGCATACTCCCAATTTGTCACCTGCCATATATTGGCTGACAGTGAGTCTACGGTCCAACACATCTGGAAGTCATCAGATTAGAGAAGCCTAAATAGAAGCATCCTCAATTGTGGTTTTAATGCTGAGATTGTCAACAGGAAGACTCTGGAAATGATTAGGCAATGTTCTTCATAAAAAAAGAAAAGATATGGCCTTTTTCTTTTCCAGTTTCTGTTATTTCCTATCCCAAATCCTTTTTCATTTTGTTCTGATTCACTTTAAAAATAAATCAAATGGCATTCAATCTCTACATTTTGGCAAGAGACAGCATATTGTGTTGTAAAACTTTTCCCTGACATATACATTTATTGTCATACTGAAAGACAAAATGGAAAGAAAAAATGTACTGAATGTAAAATGTTCTGTTTAACAGGAATAATGACAGCAAATTAAATGTGCTATAATAAACACCATAAATACATTTTTTTTAAACAAAGTTTAGTTTGCCAGTGTAATATGAGAAGAAGTCAAATCTAGGCTTTACCTAGATTTAGTTTAACTAGGAGACATTGCTGAATCACCCATTGTGTGCTTTCACAATATGGAGCCAGCTTTGGCCTAGTAACTAAGGCCTAGAAACCAGGAGACTGCGAGTTTTAATTCCACAGTAGCCATGAAAAACAACTGAATGACTTTGGGCATATCACTCTTTCTCAGCCCAACTCATAGGGTTGTTTTTGTGGGGAAAATAGAGGAGGAAGTATCAGCAGTAGCACCTAGATTTACATACCACTTCACAGTGCTTTTACAGCCCTCTTTAAGGGGTTTACAGAGTCAGCATATTGCCCCCAACAATCTGGGTCCTCATTTTACTGTGAGATTTGATCTGCCAAATTGCAGTCAGCTGGCAGTCAGCAGAAGTAGCCTGCAGTACTGCATTCTAATCACTGCGTCATCACGGCTCCTGTACCAAGGGATCAATCTCTTCCTTCTATGAATAGTTCTCTGTTTCACATAGGACATTAAAAAAAAAAACATGCATTTGCAGGCTGGTGTTTTATTTCAAATAGGTACATTTTTTTAGGGGGAAAAAACAGCTGAAAGGTGAATTCAGATGATGGAGAGTCTCAGAAATGATTGGGAATGGCATCGCTATATTTCCTTATGGTCAAAGGTTGTTTTGAGTTGTCTGTGCCTTCTATGGAAGACATTGTATATGAGTGCCAGTAGTTTATTTCCAAACTGGCAAATATGTTTACATTCCCCAAATGTTGGGTAGCTGCCATGTAATCTATCCAAAATGCACAGCAACAAATATAGATATTTTTAAACCATAATGCTAATGGCTGCTCTGCATTTTTCAGACTTCTGGAATATTGTCAGTGATGCTAGGGTCACCATAGCTGCTTAATGCTGTTGTTTACTATTACAAAGCAAACAAACAAACAAAAGCCCTCCATAACCTAATTCCTACTACTCCTTAAAAATAAAAAGAAATACCCACAAGATAAGTTAAACAAAAACATTTTTGAAAAAAATAACATTTAGTTTTTTGGTGACATGCTGCTTGCTGTACCAAGGATGTTCTGAGTTTTTTATATTCGGGGGGCGTACTCTAACAAAGACAAGAAGTAGAAAGAGATCCTACTGCTAAAATTAACATTTGTTTCTACGCATAAGGAAACATGGTGGTGCAGTGATTAGAATGCTGAATTGCATGCTAATTCTGCCAACTGTCAGCAGTTCGATCCTGACCGGTTCAAGGTCATCCTTTCAAGATCAGTAAAATGAGGACCCAGATTGTTGGGAGCAATATGCTGACTCTTAAAGAGGGCTATAAAGCACTATGAAGTGGCATGTAAGTCTAAGTATTATTGCTATTGATGTATACAAATACATCTTACCCTAGCTTTCCCCCTTTTTTTTCCTCTGAACATCTGCATTTGCATTTATAACTACAGACAAACGTCATCACATTTTTTAAAATTTCTTTCAACATAAAAAAAAGAGAGCTGGGATTTTTTTATTAGATAGAGTGAATCAGTTGCCTAGCACAATGGATGTGGCAGGTTAAAGGTTAACAGTGAAGACTTAGAGGATAAATTCTAAGTTGTTTTTCTGGTCCCTCAAAAGCTTAGATGCAGTCTTCAGAGCCCTCCCAGTTGTTGACAGATTATTAATGACCATATGGGATAATTATGTAATCTTTCTAATGACCAAATAGAGAAATTATGATTGCTTTCAAATAATTCCATGTAATTTAAATTTAATTAAATAAGAAGTTAAGGTTCTTATTTGTATACACTGCTCAAAAGACAGTCCCCAGTCCAATTTTCCCCAGGAAGAAAGTGTCTACTGTAGCTAGACATTTTGACACATTAGCTTTCTATTCTGGTTATATCGTTTGTATGTTTGTCTGGTTATAGAGCTAATGGTTCAAATCTAGCATGCGTGATGGAAGAATTTTATGAAAGACGTATATCATGTAAAGCTAAGACAATGACTGTTGCTAAAGAGCAGTCTACTTGATGCAAAGCTACTAGTACTATAATTAGTTACCTATATTAGAAGTGTGGAGTAAATCTGTTTGGTTAGTTATATGTTCTGTGTTTATGACTGTCTGTGGCTAGTTGTGGTGGTGTTTCGTTACAACTGCTTATGTAATATGAGGGCATGAGGGTGTTTTGGCAAGTGGTTAGGACAGTGATCAGATGTATGGGCAATTGGTCCTTTTGGATCCAGAAATAATAAGCATAGCAGTAAATAATTCTAAGCTTTATTATTAGGCCCAGGCAAAAGATTTAAAACCAAACCATAAAAAAACAAACATATCAAGCAGAATGATACCCAACTCTCTTACAAGCTGTCAGGGTTTCCTTAATAATGAAGCAAAGGGTGGCTACTTTCCACAGTTTTGTGAAGAAGCTCCCAACAAATAACAACAATCCCAAGGTATTTATCAAAACATGGCAGCATGATTTCATGGCCCTGGTTTGGTCATGGAGAAAACCTGGCCATGACTGGGTGGCACTTGATGTGGGATGAGAATTGAAAATATCCTCCTCCACTTCTTTCATTAAGCAAAACAACTAAGTAGGTGAGTTCACAAGGAGCTCTAAATGTCTACACTTTTCTGAATGGGAAGGAGAAATCAAAATGTGCCAGTAAACTCCCTGAAGTAACATGTGGTCTTCCACATTGCCACCACATAGCAGTCATTTGGTATTTTCCCACATAATGGCCAGAAGAAGCTAACCTTGCTAGTGAGCCATGCCAACAAACTTGCTAGACTGTTAAAAACAAGCGATCAGAGAACTAGTGGATACTTTGATAGTTAGAACATTTTCTAGAAATTTGTATTTTAAATGGAAGTATGGACACTTCTCTGAAGCTCTTAGTTGAGTAATTTAGAGACCGTTGAATGGTGTTTCCTTACCCTAATTTTGTGAGGGATTTTTTTGCACTTAAAAGAGGAACAGATGAACTATTTCAAAAATATATTTAAACTCTTAACATTTTTTAAGACTTACCGTAATGTCTTCTAAAGGACCTACCATCTTTATTGCTGTTTGATACTTCCTTATTATAATTTATGGTTGAATTTTTGATTGGTTAAATCTTATTGGGCTGATTTGCATATGTTGAATAAATGTTTTCCTTTATATATAAAGTGTTGTCTTTTGATTCACAGAAATCTGGGTTTGTGTGTAAGAGTAACGATTTTGCTGTCTGGTCACTTTTTTAAGCATTGTAAGCTAGGTAATTGGACTCTGCCATTTTTTTAAATGGAAAATGTGACCATAATAATAAAAAAGAAAGTGTTGTGGTTGTTTCTAGAGATTCAGATAAAGAACAAAGAGTTTGTTTAAAACACAGAACAGCCCCCATTAGTTTCATCCAGCTATCTGAAACATCTTGTTATCTGAGTACATTGAGTGACCTACACATAACCCTGAATTTGAATAACCTCTGTGTAAGTAGCATATCGGTTAACTGAAGCTCTGAAAGTGTCAAAATATCTTGGTTGCCCTGTCAGAAATTTTATTTATTTATTGTACAGGCCAGTGATAGCAAGCCTATGACATGAATGCCGGAGGTGGCATGCAGCGCCCTCTCTGTGGGCACGTGAGCCGTTGCCCCAACTCAATTCTGCCATGCATGTGTGTGCGCCTCCCACCAGCCAGCTGGTCTTTGGGTCTCTACTGTGCATGCACGGGGGGGTGCATGCAGGAGAGGCTTGCATGCATGCGTAGGGCGCGTTGCATTTTGGTTCACATGCATTCACATGCGCACTTTGGGCGCTCAGTCCGGAAAAGGTTAGCCATCACTGGTATAGACCACCCATCTCATGGTTGAAGTGGTTCTGGGTGGTTTTCCAAATGGTAAAACAGTTAAAACAATTAAAACTAGTAAGAATTAAGTAGAGATTAAAAATCAAGAGGATGGTATAAGGAATGGGGTCTTCTCTATTACCCCCTCAATCATCTTCAGCATAGAGTGTCCCCATTGGAGGCCCAAGCTAACTGGCAGAGCCATGTTTTAAAGCCCTTCTGGAAAGCCAAGAGGATGGGGAAGGACCTCCCCACTGGCAGCAGGATATTCCAAAGGGTCTTTTTTTACTCCTGGATTATGCCAGCTGAAATTCCTTGACAAACAGGGTCTGCAGCAAGTCCCTTCTGCTGGATCAAGTGGGACAAGCTAATCCCATTGGACTAATTGCTTGATACTCCACAAGGTTTCCTATTTTTCCCCCAATAAGTATCATTACTTATGGCTTAAGGTAAAAGGTAAAGGTTCTCCTGCATATGTGTGTTTGTCGTTTCTGGCTCTAGGGAGCGGTGCTCATCTCCTTTTCAAAGCCGAAGAGCCAGCACTGTCCGAAGATGTCTCCATGGCCATGTGGCTAGCATGACTAAATGCCGAAGGCGTATGGAACGCTGTTACCTTCCCACCAAAGGTGGTCCCTATTTTTTACTTGCATTTTTACATGCTTTTGAACTGCTAGGTTGGCAGAATCTGGGACAAGTAACGGGTGCTCACTCCGTTACATTACATTAAGGCTTAGAATGTATTGTATTTGTATGTATGTACTGTATAACTGTTAGGAAATTTAAATTTAACATAATAAGATTCATGAACCAAAAAATGAGGCAATTATAGTCAGATGGGTGAATAGGGTCAGGCCCAAAGCCAAGTGTTTTTTCTAGGATTCCTTTTACAGCCCACATTATATTCTACCACTGAAGCCCAGTTACCCCTCACACTTATCACTGATAATTGGAGATGATCCATTGAAATTCCAGGAACACTTTGAAGTGGATTCTTGCTAGTGTTTATTGGCGTTCCTTACTGCATCAGAACCCTGAGAGCTGATTTTTTTTTCATCTCTCACTTTTTCCTGCTGTGAAAGGCATAATTTGAAGGTGTCTTGATCCTTGAAGCTCTTTTCATCTCTCTCTCTCTCTCTCTCTCTTTTCCCGTTTGGATAAAATATGGGATAAATAAAGGACAGAAAAGGACTTGTTCAATACAACTACTACTTCCTTAATGTATTATTTTCCATGAGGGGACAGAGGAGGGAGGATTATGAGAGAAGTGGGCTTTTACCATGGATTGGTTTTAACAGGCTCCTCTGAAATTCTCAGTGTGAGCTATAGCATTCCTGCTTATGCATAAATATTTCCAGTGAAGCAGTATCCATCACATCCCAAGACAGCTTATATAGCCAATTATTGCTGTGAGAGCAAAAGGCAACTCCAAGAGGAGGAAAAAAATGCCTTTTCCCTCAACGTTCTAATTAGGTGTGAACATGAGTAAATCAAATAATAGTCAAGCAAGATTAAAGGTATTAAAGGTTTGTAAAGGTATTCTTTACCAACTCCCTACCAGTGTAAATTCATTGGCTTTTTATGAAGGATCTGGATGTGGCTTCAGATAAAGGGATACAAATCCATTGTTAATAAAGAGAGGCAAAGATACTAACTGTGAATCTGAATGTTACAATTAAGTTGAATATCCCCTGGACTGCATCACATTTTGACAGGCCTGCACACCCTTACAGCCATTAAGCTTAAAGTAATACAGGTAGTTCTTGACTTATGACCACAATTGAGCCCAAAATGTAGATTGCTAAGTGAGCAATTTGTTAAGTGGGCTTTGGCCCAGTTTACAACTTTTGTTAAGTGAATCATTGCAGTTGTTAAATTAAGTAACATGGTTGTGAATTGAATCCGGTTTCCCCATTGAGTTTTGCTTATCAAAGGTCACCAAAGGTGATCACATGACCCTGGGACACTGCAATCATCATCAATGTGAGTCAGTTGTCAAGTATCCAAATGTAAATCACGTGATCATGGGGATACTGCAATGGTCATAAGTCACTTTTTCCAGTGCCATTGTAACTTTGAACAGTCACTAAATGAACTGTTGTAAGTCAGGGACTATCTGTATTGAATGCCACTTGCATTATAATTCCTGGGCCTATAAAAATCAAGAAGCAATCTAACATACCTAGCAATCCACAAATGGTAACCTGGGTGTAGATTTAAGCAGATCAAATGTTGAAGCACAGAAATCTAAATTTCCTACCAAAGATGCTCGCTTTAGAATTTGCAAGGGGAAAATGGCTTTCAATGTATTGCATGACAGCATCATGGAGAACAATTGTGCTTCATAGTATTGATAAATAATGCACCGTACATACAATATTGATCTGTGCAATTAGCACAATATAAAAATAGATCAAATCATTGGCATACACATATAGAAGTACACATATTGCTTTAAAAAGTGCCAATTCTGATTCAGAAGAAAAAGAACTTGAACTTCTAGCTAAGATTACGCGTGTGTATAATCAGAGGTTTGAGCTGGAGCAGATATATAAGGCTGGCAGTTTTAATGCCTTCTTGCAGAGACACTGCATCAATACTGTATAATCTGTAGCGAGGAATGATTTTTTTAGGGTATAACTTTTGATGTTGATGATTCTGTGCATTGAAAATAGATTAATCGGAACATTTGAGTTGTTGGCCTTTCCTGCTCCCCTTCCTTTTTGTTAAAAAAAATTAATATAAGTACTTCTGCAGTATCAGTTCAGATGGGCTGAAACTTGGCTGGGGTATCACAATGACAGTGCTATGAAAGATGATGCAATGCAGCAGCAATAGCAGTTGAAATAAGGGCAACAGATGTTAGTCCTTTGCAGCTTCCATTTTCCTTTCTTTTCAAAGACTTTTCTTGGCCATCGCACTTGGGGGCTATTCACAAGCTGAAGCTTGGCAGGGCGCTCTGGTAGGGCCTGTCTTTTGTCACTTGATGTTCTTCCACTGACTGGCTTCAGAGGACGTAAGGGATGCTGGAAATAGATGTCAAGGTGGGTCCTGCCAGGAGTCTGGCAGATCCTAGGATGCCAGTTTCTGATGTCAAACCTGAGCAAGAATACACAATATGTTTTGGGTTTGCATAATTGAGTGTTCCAAGCTGGAAACGCTATTCCTATGTTTTGAGTGTTTTGCCTCTATTCAAACCAAAATGGGACCTAATATCCTAAGTTCATGACTTGCTAATTTTTTTAAGTTGTAGTTGATTAATGTGCTGCTGTGCTAAATTTGGGGAGGCTGACTTTGACAAATGTAAAAGCACGTGAAGTGTTCCTTAAGTCCTTGGTGCTTTCTCCTGGGTGTCATTTGCCACTGTTGCTTTAAGAGATGTTGCAAGAAAGCCAGTTCGTACTGTTTTTTTTTTTAATTAATTTCTCTCAAAATATGTTCCTTTATTGCAAAGCACTGAACCATCCAGCATGAATTCTTATACTACATTGGAGTTAATACCGGAACAAATGAAGAAGTTGAAACTCGGCTTAAATTTCTAATATTCCCTAATCAGGAAAAAAAAAGAAGACTTTTAAAGTTCTTATAATGTTGGAATGTGGACACATGTCTGTTTATTCTATTGGTATACAGGTAGTCCTTGTCTTGTGACCACAATTGACCCCAAAATATCTGTAACTAAGCAAGGCGGTTGTTAAGTGAGCCATGCCTTATTTTATGACCTTTTTTATCATAGTTGTTAAGCAAATCACTACTTAAGTGAATTATGCAGCCATTAAGCGCATCTGGCCTCCCCTTTGACTTTGCTTGTCAGAAGCTCTCTAAAAAGTTGTAAATGACAGTCCAGGAGCCTGTGATGCGACAACTGTCATAAATACATGCCAGCTGCCATATTTGTTCACTTGATTGGGGGGAGGGAGTTGCTGCTGTAATGGTCAGAATTGTGATAAATGGGCATAAGTCATTTTTTCCAGTGCTGTTGTACTTTTGAATGGTCATTAAACAAATAGTTGTAAGATGAAGACTACCTGTATATTTAAGGAAGCTGTTTCTTCCTGAATTCTAAACCAGTTACACTCCCTCTGGCAGGGTAGTGTAATTTTGAACATGTTAAAGTGCATTGGATATTGCCTAGAAAATGTTATTTTTATTGCAGGAATCTACGGCTTGTCTGAGTTAGGTTTGTGCTCTGGAATTTCACTGATAACAGTTACAAACAGAACGCAACACAAATAGATAAACTTTCCTTCATTTTAAACAAGTGGTTTGAGTTGCAGCCATGTAGATCCATTCCTATCTATCATATGAATGTCTGAGAACATATAAAGAAAGGATGCTAAGGAAGCTATTTCCTCTTAGAAGAAATTTTTCAGTGTAATTGGAGTCTTGCCAACTCAGCATTTAAGAGCCTGAGATGTGTACAGTTATAAAAGAATCCAGATTTTATTTACTTTACACAGCACATTCTGTTCATGTCTGGGTGTGGATTTTTTATTTTTATTTTTATTCTAAATAATATTTTATTTGTTTATTCCCCAAACTGCATAAAATAGGAAAGGGCACAGGGTGACTTCCTTTGTACAACTGGACAAAAAACCCACACCCTAAAATACAAAGAGATGCTCTTAGCACTGCAGTTATTTCCCATTATATTAAAACCAACTAATGATTGTTGCTGGTTTCCAAGCAAGCTGAATAAGCTAATATTAGCAAAGGCTTCATATTTTCACTTAGTGTAGGCCATTAACTAGAGTTAATAGTTGTAAACTACTAAGGTAGGCCACTTATAAAAGTTAATAGTTCAGAAACCATGATTAGCTGTGGCCATGGAGCTTGTTAGTATCCTGAAGGCCCTCTTCCACCTTTTAATTACCATATTTTTCAGAGTCTAAGACGCACCAGAATATAAGACGCACCAGAGTATAAATAGAGCGGGAGGGAGAATTCTGCCTACCAGGTGTTCATCTGGCTAGTCCTTAGCCTGCTCAGCTTCAGCACATTAGTTTGCTCGCTGGTTTTGAGGTTGGGGCTGATTGGGGCTGTGCTTCTAAAGCATAGCTGATCATCAGAGGGAGCAGCAATTAGAAAAGCAGGCAAAGAACGAAGATTGTTTAGCTCATATTGGGGCTGAAAAACAGCTTCAAAAGCACAACTGATCATTGGAGGGAGCACCAGTGATTAAAGCAGGCAAAGCGCAGAAGGGGTAAGAGAAGGCAGCAGCTGTTCTGGGTACCGTTGACCATTTGGAGGCTGAAAACGCAACACGTAAAGGCCAAAAACACAAGCCATTGTTGGTGGCAATCTCTGCAGCCAGGAAGAGGACGCATGGAGGCTTAGGGGTAGGGGCCGGTGGCTGGGCGGGGCTACATTCGGATTATAAGACACACCCAAATTTTCAGCCTCTTTTAGGACGGAAAAAAGTGTGTCTTATACTCCGAAAAATACAGTAACTTTAATTTTGAGTTTTAAGTATTTTTACCTTTTATGTACATTTTATGTATAGTTTTTATATTTTAGTATCACTCTTGTATGCTGTCCAGGGTTTTTCTGTGAGGGAGATGGATGATTTCTAAATTTGATAAATACAGTAAATAGAATTTGTGCAAGTCCATGAAGTTTGTTCATTTTGGCTTATCAAATTGAGACATACAGTAATGGTTTATGAGATTCCCAGAGGATGAGGCATTTTTTTCCCTCTTGGGTAAAATATTAAATCTCACACGGAGGAACAGCCATATTGGTGGATAACTGTTACTTTTATAGTAACCGTGCTCAATCTGTGGCCATTAAACCGATATAGAATCTTGTAAGAATGGGGCTGTTTGCTGCAACATATAGCCAATCAATGAACTTTGATTTATTGGCTCATTTTGCAGTAATTTAATAGCAACTGGAAATAGAATAAATTGTCAGTAGGGCAGAGGAAAAACTTACTAAAAGAACACCAATGTTGTTTTAGAATGTCAAGCCATCATCTTTGCTAGTTTTAGTTACTCTTTGTCTTATATCTGTATTTCTAGCACTGTTGATGTTACCTAGTTTGGTTAATGCAAAAAAACAAGTAAGTTCAGAGAGCACCAAGGGTCTCTCCATATCTCCGTATCTCTCCGTTGCTGTTAACTCCACCTTTGCTATGTGGTTGTCTTAACAATATTTCATCCAAATAGCAGCAGCTCATACTGATTTTTGTTTGAAATTGTGAAGTTGTGAAGCTTCAGGAAGGAGAATTAAACTTCTTTTCCTAAATAAATTTCCCAATTTGATTTCAACATTAAATCTTAAATAAGTCCAGTCATGTTGAGAAAATGTTGGGAAAACAAAATGCACGTTGTATGTCCTTGGAACTTTTTCCACTAGAACAAATTATTTTTGTTTTGTTTCCTTTGGGAAATAGGTGTTTTAGATCTCATTGTAATAGAAACAGCATAGGTTGAACATATCTTCCCGTTGCTGCTATGCAGATAAGCATTGTCACACTGTTTCAGATTTCCTTTTCTCTAATTAACTAGAGAACAACACAGAAGCATGCATACACAAACACATACACCCGCATCCTGCTACCATCTATTGATTTGTGTGGCTCTGGGGTGTGAAGGGTCACACATTGTTCTCCTGGACACTCTATTTTTCAGTTTTCGGAGCTGACAAATAAGTGTTATCACTTTAATTCCTGAGACATTACATTTTAACAACTTTATGTGAAGCAGTAAGATGTGAGGAAGAATTGTTGTGGCCTGTTGGCTGCCGGCCTATCCAGCAGCCGAATCAGATGAGGAGGAGGGATGGGAGTCAGGGCCAGCGTCAAGGCAACCTGAGAGCTCTGAGGGGGAAGAGGGAATGGAGCTGTCAAAGATAGAAACAGAGGCAGAGCCTGCGCTGTCTATCAGCCCTCAAGAGACAACAGCCCCCAGGTCCAGAGGTGCTGATGAGGAAGAGGAGGAATATCTGGGTCCAGTGCCTGATATGCGGATGTTCAGAAGGCAGAAGAGAGGAGAGCAGTAGAAATCTATGGGCCGATCCTTGGGACGGAACAGCCACTGCTTCTAATGAAGCCCCACCCTAGCTCTGGGGATAAAAGGCAGGGGGAAGAGATGAATAGATGTGACAGACAACTATTCATCTCCCTGCTGGATAGACTTGTTAGCATGCTGAGAGAGAGGGGGGTGCGGGAAGAGAGACAGACTTTTTGCTGGGACTGCTAATATATATTATGCATAATGACAAGATATGCAGTAAATGGCTTGGGAGCAGTACTTGTGAGAGGAATATGGATGCCCTGATAGATTAAATGTGAGTACATGTACTGGGGGAAAAAGGCATTGCAATCTTGTGTATAGAAGTATAGTGCCAAGATCAGAGGAAGGGATAATCTTGCTCTACACTGCAGGTCAGACCTCACCTGGAATACTGTGTTTCCATATTTTGATTGCTACATTACAAGGAAGATGCTGAAGAACTCAGAAGTGTGTGGAGAAAACCAACAAAGATGATTAAGGGCCTCGGGGCTAAGTCCTGTGAGGAATGTAAAACACTGGTTATGTTTAGATTAAAGAAGAGAAGGCTTAGGGGGAACATGGAGGCAATCTTCCAATATATGAAGGGATGTCATAGGGCAGAGGGTCTGGATTTAGTTCTCCATAGTAGCAACAGCAATAGCACTTAGACTTGTATACCATTTCACAGTGCTTTACAGCCCTTCCTAAGTGTTTTACAGTGTCAGCATTGCTCCCAACTATCTGGGTCCTCATTTTACCAACCTTGGAAGGATGGAAGGCTGAGTCAACCTTGAGCCAATGAGATTCGAACTACCAAACTGCTGGCAGTCATCAGAAGTAACTTGCAGTGGTGCATTCTAGCCACTGTAGCACCATGGTTCTTGGTAGCACTTAGGCTTACATACTGCTTTATAGCCCTCTCTAACCAGTAAGACAAGAATCAATGGTATCAGCTTCAGTTAAAAAAACTGAAATAAGAAGGAATTTCCTATCTATGAGAGTTATTAAGCAGAAGAACAGGCTGCCTCCTGGAATTCAATCATTGTGTGTTTTCAGACAATGATTGTATAGCTGGGATGGTCTGAGAATTTCTGCCCTGGGTAGAGGGTTGTACTAGAAGGCCTCTGTGATCTCTTCCAACCTTGTGATCCTATGTTCAAAAGTTGAAAATGTTAGGCCTCCTTGTCCATGAACACTTAGAGATGATATTGGAAATGGCAACATTTTCTACCATTATCACTGAACCGTGTGTTATTAGAGATATTTGCATGAATGCCAGAAATCAGTCTGCACAAACAAGCAAAGCCCCATCCACGGGATGCAGGTAGCATGTGAACTCACACCCCCTCTGGTCCACAGAAAAACCTCTCTCCATGGAGCCGGTCCCTGGTGCCCAAACAGTTGGGGGCCACTTTTTCTCTGATTAGTCCTAATAATACTGTTCTTACAAAGAAAGTGGAGAAACCTCTCTCAAAAGCCCTCCTTGCTAAACTCAGACAGGCTTACACTATCCTGAAAATCCATCCAACTCAGAAAAAACTTTGTCTATTTTCTATTTCAGGGAATAGATTAAAAAAAAAGGCAGAGATCTTCCAATAATAGC
>JANHFT010003726.1:166884-179193 GCA_032467955.1 Pseudoxenodon macrops | reverse complement strand
GAGGCTCGCCTTAGCGAACCTGGAAAAAGGTGCCGGAACGCGGTTCCGCCGCGTTCCGGCTGAAAAAAAGCCCTGGTGTTATCCTTAGTGTATGATCAAAAATACAAATGTATTTTGTATTTTGTACATGTGGCCGTCACAATAGTACAAAGGTTGTGGTTGTGTTTTGTGGGTGGGTGTGTTAAGAAAGCCAAGAATGCCTTTTAAATTGAGTTTTACATCAGAACAGAAGTTAGCAGAAAGAAGTGGTTTTTCCCATCTACCTCTTCCTTTCTCTGTAAATTTCTCCTTATAATGGACAAAAGATGAACTGGTTTTGATCAAAACCATGTAAATCATGTACCCTTTTTCAAAGCCAGACTTTATTGTCAGAAATGAGCCATTTTTCCATGACCAACAGCTGATTTTTTGTATTTTCTTTCTGTTCTCTTTTTTCCCCTTCAGCCCTCAGGGCTATAAGGGACTGAAGCTGCATTCCAAAAAAGGAGAAGGTTTCAGTTTCCTCCATTATTCCCACTATTTTTAGAAGAAGTATTTTAAGCATTATTTTAAGGTGATTTTAAAACTTTGTAATCAAAGAACTATTTAAATAGCAGGAGCGTTTCACTTGCCATGGACCCAAAAGGTTATAGGTATAGACATCCCTGCTTCAAACTATCAGCAGAAAATATGGAGCTGAGATCTTGTGGATAGGATCAGTTCCAAGGTACATTTACATCGTACCAGCCAAGAGTACAGAGAGGTTCATTGTCTCAAGTACAAGTAACAAAAAGCCCTGGGAGCTCACTTTAATGTAAGATAAAAATCATTGAAACTGACCTTTCCATAAAAGCCCACTTGCAACCAGTTTGGCCATAAGTATCTTCTCAAGATAACTAGATGCTGGCACTTATTTCATGGGCTTATGGTGAAGTCAAAGTAGATGCAAACTAAAGAACGTGTTGGCATGCTAGAAAGCACTCTTTATAAATAGTAGCCATAATACAACCAATTTAATAATAGCTACTATAGATGGGAAAGAAGAGTGTTCCTCTGGGAACCTTGAATAATATTGCTGTGGTGTTTGGATGACTTTCCTTGTTGCAGTTCTTGGATCAAGCTATAGGTGTAGTAGCCAGACCTCATTTGGTGTGTGAAGTCATTCTATAAATTTGCACTGCCAGATGGGTTTATTTGTGTGTCTTCTTTCCATGGTTTCATTAATAGCATAGATCGTATTTCAAGATCTTTATCAATCACTTTTTCCTGTTGAAAGATATTTAATTATTTCTTCCTTTTAGCAGTCTCATACAGGGCAAGCAAATATTGTTACAAAGCAGTTATAATATTTTAAATACATATGAAAATGTATCAGCCTGGGACCAAACATTAGAGTTTAAGACTCCCCTTCCAACAATGACACCTTACACTTTCAGGTTAGATCATTTTGTTATAGCAACTTTACAATAGCTATAAAGCATCAGTATTATTAGCTGTAGGATAGATGGAATCAGCAGTATAGGGTTAGCTTTTTCTTCATCTAAAAAAAAAAGCAAGGCCAAAACAACTGTCTTCCTGCCTCAAAACAAAAATCTTCCTTCGGTCTTAGGCCTGCCTTCTTGAGAACAATCTGACTAAGTCCCTCAGAATAGAAAGGGGAATGGAGTAAAGTAGAGGTAGGGATTTGGCCAATGGCCAAATCAGCATCATAAAAAAGTATGTAGAGGGACTTCCAACTTTAGTGAACTGAATATGGCTCTAAGAAAGTGGAGCCAATGACCATTAGCCAAGACCAAGGAACTAGGGAGTAGATTGATTCCTTGAAACCTGTGCAGATAAGGAAAGGATGGGAGATGCAAACTTCAAATATTTAAGAATAGAATAGTTGATAAACAGAAACAGGATATAACACCTGGTGAATAGATGTGTGAAGTATCTGGTTTTTAGGGTGTGTGGAAATGATCTCAGGGTTTGAATGAATTACAATCTGAATTTACCTTAGAAGCAGTAGCAATACAATTTTCTTGTCTATGGATGCAATACTTTACTTTATCTTACATTCATCAGAATTTATCCATAGGTCTGTGTTGGGTACCCAAGGAAGATGTTGACAGATTAGAAAGGAATAAGTAATCCTATGTGAAGAGATTTTCAACTACCAAGTTTAACTATATGATAGTATACTGATACTAGACTAACACTACTGTACTGTACTGTACTATATTGGTACTATACTATACTTTTGTATCAGAAGTACCAAAGTGCTTTTGTGGTGAAATATTCAGTCAGTGACATCACCCTTGTCCAGGGGATACCCAGTTTCATGTATTAAAGTGCCTACCAAAGTGGTACCCACCTATCAACTGGTGGTTGCCTGCTTTCAAACTGCGGGTTGGCAGGAGCCGGAGCAAGTGACTGGAGCTCACCCCGCCACAGGGCTACAATTGGGACTTGAACATGAGCTTGCCTGTCATCAGCCTAGTGTCCTAATGTGAACTACTGAGCTCCTGTTCTAATTATCTTTGCATTCCCTCCCCCCCACCCATCATGCAGTTTAACTTAACTAAGAGTAGGTTCAGGTATGATACTTTTCTTTAATGAGAACAAAATGCAAAGATCTGTTCGTTGCTGTTCCAGAATATATGATTAGCTATAAATCACTGTAAAAGGATAAAAGGATAGAATTTGGCTAATTTTAAAATGTCACTGAAAGCAACTGCCTTAAAAACTGCAAGTTCTTCCTTACAGAAAAATCTTCCGATAGAGGCTGCACAACACACCATCTGTTGTAGATTCTCTTGATCTTAAATTGCTTCACTGAGCAGGGGTTAGGCCAGATCACTTCTATGCCATCTTCAGCTGTGTGTGATTTTTCTACTTCTGTAACATTTACTTTGGTTCCATAAAGCCTATGTTTTGTTAGTTCTATGTCAAGTCCCAAATTGTAGCATTCCAGAGAAACTGGAAAACCTCTTGTCGTTATCTTTTTTTAAATTGGTATTTGAAACAGGACCCATTCAAGGATATTTACCCAGATGCCAGTTTGGAAGGCTTCTTTTAGAATATAGTTTTAAATATGGAATTTTTATTCTAAGTATCAGCAGAACAGGATTTTCTTTGGGGAGTTATAAATACATATTACTCTGGAAAAGCGGATGGTTAATTTACCAAGGCTATGAAAAATAGTATAGTAACAAAATTTGATGTACTGTAACATGTTATATTAATAGAATTTGTACTTTAACATAGGCATCCTTGGAATCTAGAAATTTCAGCCCTAATGTGCATAGCAAGCGCCAAACAAACACTTTGAAACCAAATCACACAACACAAAAGCCCATCTAGCCAATAAGAGTACCAATATAATTAGGGAATGGTGGTTTCATCAGTATTCAATCAAATCTGTGCTTCAAAACATTTCCATGTTGCATTTTTTGAATGCATGTTTGAATCTTCCTTTTCCTCCAGTATTATTTCAACAACTACATTGCCTACTTTATCGTTTTTGCCAATTTATATTCTTTCTAATTATACTCTAAAAGCTTTGGATATAGATTGATTGGGAAAGAACTATGTTTTTCAATATTTAAATAAAATACTGGTTATTTCATTGTCCTTCTGTAAAATGGAATATATGTACATTTCAGCTGGTACAAAACACTTTAGGGGATGCTGTATTGGGGTATAATTTAGATCTATAGGGTAAAGATTTGATATCATGAAAATGATTTAATTGAACTATGCTGGACTGGGAAATACATAAGAATCATTATGAGCCTGTATCATTTTGAATAAATCAATATGACATTAATTCTGTTCCCATAGTTGTATTTGCTTAGAGCGGGTAAAGTGAAGAAGAAATACTGTAGGTAGGTACTGTTAAGGGGACTTAAATTGTTTTAACTTCTTTATATCCATTTGTCACCCAATCTTACATATAATTAGTTGTATTTATCAAAACAGTGTTTATTGTTGTTTTTAGTTGTTTGATAGAGTTTTTTTTATAACAAGGAGGCTTATTTTAGAGAGATGTTGCCATATGCTTTAAGTGAGACAATTAAATGTAACATATGTTCCTTTGAATTTAACTCATAACTGTCTTTTCAGAAATAAGTTCAATGACATTCCTTAAATCTAGAGTGGGTTTTGATATTTTTCTCTTAGCAATTGGAAAAATATTGGTCAGTTCCTAAATTTCTTTTTGCATCTATTTTTTCTAGCTTTTAAACTAGTAATTTATCACTGTTCCACAAATAATTACATCACGTCCTAATTCTGTGGTTTCAAAGCTGAAGAGTTTTTCTTTTCTAAATCTGGCACTCTTGTAAGCTAGCGGTTTAAGTTTTGTGTCTGTTTTATCACCTGTCACTCTGTTCAAACAGGAAGACTGTTATTTTAGCCATAATTTTTTTTCTGGCTTTGCTAATTGTTGATGTCTTGAAAGTTTTTATTACTGTCCAAATTCCTTTTTTAAAACTCCAAAGAGGTTTCTACACTCCCAGAAAATTGACTTCCTGGAAAGGAAGGAATTAGAGAAGGGCTGGTCAGAACATAATTTACCAAAAGTGTTCTCCCATAATACTTATTTAAATAAGGAAGTGATGCCAGAATTATTAGAAGCCTAGAGCCTAATTCAGTGAACCACAAGTACCTAGGAAGATTGCTCTATGTTCCAAGTAAAAATGCAGGCCTCCTACCAATCCCTACATTTGTGGAGATAAAATATCAAATATGTTTGTGGGAAATATATGTAGCAATTTGTCAGGTTATAACTAAGTCCTGTGTTTCCCCGACCCCCGAAATAAGCGGCTTGGCCTTATTTTCGGAGAGGTGTTATTATTTTTCAGCTGCAGGAGGCGGTGAGCGTAGTCACCTCATGGCTGCTGCTATGTTTTGGGGAGGGCTTATTTTCGGGGAAACAGGATACAATGTCCGTGTGATGTGGAAGCCAACTGTTTGTATTTTTTTCTGCATTGAATGGAACAATATAATCTGTATATTTTTTAATGTAGAAAGCTATGAACGCATGAAAGAGGATAAAAATACTAGAACTTGACAGAAGGTTACAAACAATCGGCTTGTAATATTATGAATACTTTGCTAAAATTGAAATAGCTGATAATAGAAAACATATCTCCTTTTGTCCCCCTGCATGAACCTGTCCAAAAACTACCACTAGTAGCAACTGACGGTCACCATGCAAAGCATGCCAAACCATGCCTCCTAAAGAAATTACAGCTGGCTTTTTCAACAATTAGAATTAGAAGGACAATATTTGTTAACACTTTGAGTTGTACTTTGCAGTGCTGTCAGTACTAAATTTTTAATCTTTGAAATTTGCCTTCTTCATTATTTTCCTGCTATTTTTCATAAAATATATTGCAGGGTATCTTAGTGATAAAATGTTTTTCTTTGAAAACCAGTGAAAAATATTAGCATGTCAGCATACGTAGCTTTAAAACATAGGTTTCAGTGATCTTCTTCAGTGTTCAAATATCAGATTTTTGCAATTTAAATTTTGAATAGCTATTGATTGCATTTTGGGCCCAAGGTTTATGTTCTATTTTATTTTAAAGATGAAATTTAGAATTCAGCCTCACTTTACAAAGCAGAATCATGTACACTACTAGTGAAACATGATTCTGCCATTGTCATTGTAATTTTGAATGGGCTCTAAATGGATGATTGTAAGTTGAAGACTACCTATAATGTTATATTGTAATGTGGGACAAGAAAACGGCTAATAGAGTCTTAGCATTCTTGTTCCAGTGCCTGCCTTTATTTGCTACCTCTTTCTTTTAAAAGCAAATGTTGGAGGGCTGTGTAAATTACTGTACATGTACTCTATCTCTATCTATATCTATAACACTGTCTACTGTTGGCCTCACCCCATTCCTAAGAGGTCGGTAAGGAACATGCATAAGCGCACCAACGTGCCTACCATCCCTGTCCTAATGTCCCCATTTATTCGCATCCATTTCATGCATTCATAATCATGTTTATACTTACTGTATATCTGTTATCTTATACATGCTTGACAAATAAAAAGCAAACAAATAAATAAATAAATAAATATAAGGGGTATCAAACTCAATTTCATTGAGGGCTGCATCAGGGCTGTAATTGACCTCGGGCGGCCGGGGGGCATGGCCGACTGGGTGGGTGTGGCTGACTGGGTGGGCATGGCCAGCTTGACGCCACTCCCCAAACTGCTGGAATTGGGTAAACCGGGCCAAAGCCATGCTGACCCGATGTTTCCTCTTTGCATTGAGTAGACTGGGCTAAAGTGCTACAGGACAGCCCCCAACATTTTCCAGAACAGCCCCATGGGCCAGATCCAACTACATTGCGGGATGGATCCGCCCTGCAGACCTTGCGTTTGACACCCTTGATCTATATGATAGAATAGCATATTAGACTTTGCAAATAGAATTTCCTTAACATTTTATCTATCGCTGTTATTTTATTGGCACCTATTGATTCCTTAACCAGTAACAGGTCCAACTATTTTCCTTGCAAAATCAACTGCAAGGAAATATTTTAACTCTGGCTAATTGATGTTTGTGAGGTTGCTCATGGAACATATTGATTAGATTGCCTGATGGTGCCTCTTTGTACGGTAGCCAACTTTTGCTGACAGTGAGAATTTCTATCATATTTATCATATCATAAATTAGATCAATTTATTAATTTGGAACAGACATTTCCTAAGATAGAACAGTAGAAGAATCACTTTCAGTTTTGAACCTCATTCAGGAATCATGCCTTACAGTGATTCACACAAAAAGCCACATGTCCTTTTAAAAACAATTATTTGAGGAAGTAACTGGAGCAAAAACACTCATATTGATCCAAGGGACAAAAGGCAGGTCATTGTCTACATTTTCTTAATATGTTTTAGGTTCTATACCAAAGAGGTTTTTTTAAAAAACCTTAATAGGTGCAGGTAGAAATTTGGGTCACTATTTTAACTCAGTTGTTTTCATTATTTTCTAAATGAGAGACACTTCCCAAGGAGAATGCATTGCAAAACCCATTTTGCAGTTTATATCTAGATACTCTGGATAGTTTAAAACATATATATTTTCTTACACATGCACATAATTAAAAAAAACTTCATAAAATTATAAATAACGGTGTACCTCCCATCTGAAAACCAAAGCAATTCTTCCTCCTTTCCCCATTTCCCAAATTTCTTTTCACTTTTGGAATTTCAAAAATTCAGACATCTACTGTCCAAATCCTAAATGATAAGACTTACCAGATATTTTTGAACTTTAACCTTTTTTTCTTTTTTTTTTGCATTAACTAACATTTTTCCTCATTTGGAGAGGTATAATTGAATATCATGGTATTTGTTTTTTAAAATAATAATTTAAATTAGTTAATAATTTATTCTTATATACGCAACAAAGTGAAATCGCAGCTATCAATTATTTAGCTGGTATTGACCTTCATAAACAGCAAGTTCTTCCCAAGAACTACAGATGTCCCAACATGTGGTATAGATCCAAGTAGTGTGGCCTTTTGTAATTGACAGATAGAAATTTTGTCAATTACTAATTTCTAAGTCCATCCAATTGTTTTTTGTATGGCACCCAATGTGCCAATAACCACTGGGACCACAATGGAGGCTTTATGCCATATTTATGCAAACTCATGGTTGGTCGCGCAGTCAGATATTTAGATTGAACTTGCATTTTTATCCACCTATTCAGTCCTTCCCAAGGACCGAAGATGGACAGGTGTTGTTTGGTGGTGTTCAAGATATTGCCATAAGATATAAGCTGTTCCAAGTAAAGCTGCCTTTTGAATGTTTTTTCTCAATGCCAATGATGTTCAAGTAGTACTGTAGATGTTTTGGGATTGTACTCAAGGCATCTATTACTCTTAGTACTATCTTTGCTTTTTGTCAGTGTCTTTCTACTTCTATTAGCAGGTCCCAAAGTACTTTAACTTTTTGATTTTCTGTTACTTTATTTTGTGGTTCCACCAATTCTTTAAGGAAAATGGTATTTCTTGAAAGATTTTCCAATGCACCGTTTTTGCTAGTTTTCCGTGACATTGTTTGTAGTCAGTGTGTGTGATCTTCTTGAAACTATTATTGCTATTTATCTTTAGTGCACCGTTGCATCTATGTGTATATTTGATTGCATTATGATTATATACAGGTAATCCTCATTTATCTGCCTTGGAGAGTTATCTGTATACAGTTACAAAAGTGATGAAAAAGTAACTTTGTAACCAGTGCTCACATTTATGACATTTGCAATCTGTCTGTCTGCCTCTGCCTCTATTGCATGTTCACCATTACAGCCTTTTATTATGCATTGTCTTGAGTGTGACTCCCATTGTTATTCTCCCTCCCTCTTTGCAGATTATCTAAGTAACCTATCTCTTTCAGATCTATTTTTCTTGGCATCTCAGCACTGCTTGAAAATTGCTATCTGCAAGTTAACATGCTCTGTGACCTTAATTAATTGATCCTAACCTCTCTCAGCTGGCAGCTGCTGCCTGATACTGACAAGACTTTAATCAATTTCATACAAGGCACAGAAAAACATTGATTTTTCCCTTAGCAATCACTTCATTTAGTGACAGAGTGGCTGATTCCAGTTGCAGTTGCTAAACAAGGATTACTTGTACATAAAAAAATTAAACAATATATATTTTTTAATCATGAACATTTTTCCTGTTAATTTCATGCTTTGAAGATATAGGTTAAGTGGTGAGCATAAAGATTACTTATGACTACCAGTGTGTTGTTCAGTTTTTGTGTGTATTCAATCATAGTTTAGTGTGTATTCAATATACAATATTAAATATAGTGTGTATTCAGTCAAGTTAACTCAATCAACTTTTAGTATTATTCAGCAATTGAAAAGAAGATTTTTGCATATTTCTCTTTAATTATGTTTTTAGTCACACCTTTCTCAAATAACCATTTTGAAAATTACAACTGTTAATCACCACTATCATCTCAGTTAATTTACCATGATTTTATTACAAAATTATACTTTAAGCATTTCTGGAGAGCATTTCTTGATTTCAGTGAAACAAGGTTGGAGAAGTAGATACTGAGCAAATAAAATATACTATATGTACCTTTTAATAAAATGAACAAAATCCACTTTACAAATAAGAAAGCTTTAAAGCTGTCTCTATAATCATGGGTGTAGTTTTGAGTGCTTCAATTCATGATTACTAGAGCAAGGTATGTTTGCCAATTTCTTTTACTGGTTTTGCCTAGCCAGCTTCTTATTTCCTTATTGGACACTCTGAACTTTCTTGGGAATTTGTGAATCTTTTACAGTTTTGACCAAAGCAAGATGCACTGAAACAGAGGTGGGTTTCTACTGGTTCAGACCGGTTCTACCGAATAGGTAGTAGTCCACTGGTGACGCCACAGAGCTGGTTCTGCTCCGTGGGTGCCGCCATCTTTTTTGTATTATTCTCTTTTTTGTAAAAAAAATATTTGTTTTGAATTTTTTTCTTCTGCGCATGCGCAGAAGCTGAGTTTCCAGCACTGTGCATGTGTTGCCATCTTGTTTTGGCCTTTTTTTATTTTCAGGATTTTTTTTATTGCACATGCACCAGGCACTCCCAGGCGGCGCGGGAGGCAGCGAACCAGCAGCAAGGTAAGTTAGAGCCCACTCCTGCACTAAAACAGTTTTGCAACCCAGAAGCCCCTTAAAAGGTGTCTCTAACACGAATGAATGGGATGGGATTTCCTTTCAAATAGGTACTATTAAATAAGGGTTTGTTTGAATTTCGGTATGTGTTCCTCAATTCTTTTCCTTGTGTGTATGAGTGGTACATTTGTATGCTGTATCATTTTTTTCTTATTGTGCTTCTTTATGTGACCTGAGAAGTTTATTTTATTTTGATGAATGGTTTTTTTTATTTTGTACACTGAGACACTTTTATAAGTAATCTAGTGGGAACAGGTATAATTTGCTATTCTGGATCCTAATAAAACTTAATGGCTTTGAGTTGGAGGCCTTCAGGATCTGGGTATGAATCATCTTTGGTGCTGGATGGGATTGAACTGCCTCAAACAAACCCAGTGCACAATCTGGGAGTCCTTCTAGACTTACAGCTCCTGCTCAAAGACCAGATAACAGTAATGAAGTCTAAAACCCCTGTTGTGCACCAGTTGCAGCTGTTCTTGGATTGGGAAGCTCTACTTTTACTAACACGTGCCATGGTTACCTCTCAAATGGACTTCTGTAACACATGTTACCTAGGGCTGTTTTTGAATAGTATCTGGAAGCTTTAGTTGATGCAAAATGCAGCAGCAGTGGTAATTTTGTGTGCTCCTAGAATTGCACATCCTTTCTTCACAGGTTACATTGGTTGTCAGTTTGCTCCAGGTTCAATTCAAAGGTTGTTTTTTCTTTGCAGTGTATTACCTCTGTGTATGGATGTGTACAGTACATTAACAGATTAATGTAAGGTACCTTGTACAACAGAGTTGTAAGGGACCTTATAGGTCATCTAGTCCAACTCTCTGCCAAAGCAGCAGACCCTACACTATTTCTGACAGATGGCAATCCAGTCTGGTAATGACCTACAAGGTGCTGGTAATGATATACAAAGCCCTATATAGAATGAGGCTGGGTCATTGGAGGGACTGCTTCTCTGGTTACATTTACTCTTCTCATCATATTTGATATGAAGAGCTTGTTATGGGTCCCATTTGCTAAAGAGTTCCACCTGACAGGATCCAGGAGCCTTATCCTATGGAACAAGGGTCAGCAACCTGCAGCTCTGGAGCCTCATGTGGCTCTTTCACCCCTTTGCTGCGGCTCCCTGTCACTCAAAATATGCATCACAACTGCCAATGTATGAGACCCACCGGCACACGATTTATTGAGCTTTTCAACCCCCGATAGGCCAACCATGGATAAATCCAAGAAAAGGAAAGTTTCAGAAGAAAACAGAACCTTTAATTCAACTATATATGCTAGTTTTCTGGCCGCTCGGGAAATAGTTAGGCACAGGAAGGGTTTTGTGGCTCTCGGACTTTTCTGTGGGGAACGGGTCCAAATGGCTCTTCGAGAGTTTAAGGTTGTAGACCCCTGCTTGGAATATCATCTCACTCCCTATTCCCCTCGGAGAGATTGGCCCTGAGCTACTAATTTCTTGAAAATCTCTTAACATTTGAATTGGTCAACATTGAATATTGAATTTGAATTGAGGATCTCATAGTTATATTTTATCAAGGGTCTTGAAGGCAATTTTCCAGTTTCTTATTTGGGCGAGGGGAATTGTATATTGCCTTTATTATTCTTACAAATAACTCAAGCCAGTAAACATATCCAACATGTGCAAACATATAAATACTTGAAAGCTTCATCCCCTGCAATTATTCTTTAAAATATGCTTCAGTGAGACCAATGGAAATATCTTAAAAGACTTGATTAGGGCATGTTGTTCTGGGAAAGAAACAAAGCATTGAAGAAAATTAGATTGTTCCCCCCATCCTCCACACACATAGCAGGAAGTCAGCTAAAATAGTCCTCACCTGTATTTAAAAATACATGTACTGACATGTTCGGAGGCTAGTTCAAAGCATTACAGGTGAGAAAAGGTTTTGTTTTTCCAACTGGATTCAGTCCTGAGTTAACTAGGATATTTGTTCAATCAGAGTCTAAATTGAAACTTGTGGTCACCGTGCACTCCTGCTTAACACCATAAAATAAGCTTTCGAATGACCTGTGTTTTTCTTTGGGAAAACTTCCTGCTGCATTCAATAGAACTTACCCATAGACTTAGAAAGCTATGTTTCTTGTAGATACAACTAAGTCACAAGGTACTGACCATAATTATTATAATCTGTAACAAGTTCAGTGCTCTAATTATAACTTAAACACAATGCACAATTACAATCTAGAACAAGTTCATGCAGATATCAGGGTTGCATTTGTAAAAATAAGAACGTTTGGCTCTCTGTAGAACAAGGGATTACTGTTCCTAGAAATAAACATAAAGGTTTTGATATCCTATCTTTTTTTTAAGCTTATGCTATGTCTGACTACTATACAGGTAGTCCTCTACTTATGACCACAATTGAGTCCAACATTTATGTTGCTAAGTGAGACGTTTGCTAAATGAGTTTTGCTGTATTTGATGACCTTTCTTGCCAGAATTGTTAAGAGCTGCTCAGCTCTGAAACCTTTTTATTCCAAACCTTTAACTCTGGAACATTTGATATTAAATCCAAGGAGAACATACTTACATGGCCATCAGTCATTCTCCATTAGGGTGGATATAGCCTCCAGGCATGGGTTGCTCAGTCTGCCATCCAATGAGAACCGAGTCTGCAAA
>JANHFT010003726.1:156099-166784 GCA_032467955.1 Pseudoxenodon macrops | reverse complement strand
GCGGGAAGGAAGGGTAAAGGAGGCGTGGTTTAACTTTTGCAGACTCGGTTCTCATTGGATGACAGACTGAGCAACCCATGCCTGGAGGCTATATCCACCCATCTGAGAAGGAGCGTATCAGGTAGGACCAACGCCCCTTCTGTCCCAGCCCAACCCACCTCACAGGGTTGATCTTGTAGGGAAAATAGGAGGGGCAGGACCATTAGGTATTGTAAGGTAATAATGGTGGGATAAAAATCTAATAAATAAAAATAAAAATAAGAGAAAAGAACAATTATTCAAAACCTATGAATTTTAGCTAACTATCTGGCTTGATATTGCAGTGCGTAATTGTTTGGCCATCCTTAGAAAGAAATTACCCCACTTGTAAAAGTGTAGCCAATATGGCACTTGTCTAACTGGAATCATCTAATGAAATGACATCCCAAAATTACAGCTTTATAATCATTGCCAATCTCGCTAGAAATATATTCTTAAACTGTAGAGGTCAGGCAATTACCTGTCATGCTGCACTCTGCACTAAGAAGCAGTAAAACATTCTCACACTGTAATATGTAAAGGAGGAAGTGTTGCCCCAATACTTACTTTCTTGATAACCTTCAGAAATGTTACCCCTATTGATGTCCCCTCTCTCAAAGGATCTCCAAAATAGTGTGCTATTTTTCATGAGTGGGAAAAGGTTTGCAGAAGTCTCCTGTCTCTTCTTTGGAGTTCAGACCAGATTTAGGTATAGTTTTCCAGAAATGTAGTTCTACTGCTACTGTAATGAACGCTAAAATATGTAGCTGCTATTTTCCCCATGATGACATCCCGAATAATTAACTCATGAAAATTGTAGGATACTTTTCAACCAAAGCAAGATTTGACAGCTATAGGCAAGAGGGGATGGGAATCAAATAGCCTAAAATTACTTCTATGCAGAAGTTAAAGAAGCTGACAATAATTTCTAGCATGCCACAAAAGCCTTCAAAGAAGAGAAAAACAAGGCAAGAAAATCTATTATCAGCCCTCATGTTTCATTCTAGAATTTCTGTGTGAAATGGGAATCCTCCCTATCTTCCTTCCTTCCAAATGTCAAGTTTGCACAGTGGCTGCACCCACTATTTTGTACACACAAAGATTATTGCTCTGATGTTCTTTCCTACTTGCAAAACAAGTATTTTCAATGTAGTCTTAGAAAGAAACCGTCAGACTTGCTCTAGCCAAATTCTGACAGATTACCGTAAATGGCTTTGATGTTATTGGCATTATTTAGTGATCTAACCATTTTGAATGTACTTGGAAGACAAGCACATTGGGTGGGAGCTTTGCAAAGGTTCTTTTACCGTGCCAAAATTGTTCATTTTTACCAGTGTTTCCTCCCATATGATTATAAAATGTCATAAAATACATTTTTATTCTGATGTCCGTAAACATAACTTTGTTAAAATAGATGAAATATAAATCTTGATAGTATTGCTGACTTGATGGATATTTGACCTCCTTTTTTTGTGTAAGGTAGTTTTGACACTGTCCTTTGATGATAATATTACTCTGCATAATCTAATGGAGGATTGCTTCATTTCACTCTTACTGAGATCTGTCGTGGAGTTTGATAGGTTTTAATTAAAAACTGGTTGTATACAAAATCAGGATAGATTTGAATTAAATCGGGGATCCATGACATTTACTAATGTAAAGATGTAAGGACTACAACCATGCACAGGCCACATTCCATGCAATGAAATGCATTCAGTTAACATAATATGTAAACTTTTCAATTTATGTAACTTTGGTGGATATTTGGGAGAAAACCAATGCAATACATTTATGCATCTCTAAAGGAACAATTCAGTTTAGAATAAACTGGAATCATAACTGCCACATTACAATAAAGATTGATCCAAAATCAGACTCCAAAAAGTTGTGGATGCACTGACTAGGACAAAAACCCAAAGTGCAGTTTGGCCCAAAAGAAGTGTCTTACCTAGTCATCACTTCTCAGATGTGGGAATTTGTTCTTAAGAAGCCCATTATTTAAAAGGCTGTTTTCAAATCACCTTCAATGCTGGACATATTTAGTCATTTTGTTCAGTAACCTATTTTGAAAAATCATTAGGATATAAACTACGGGTGTCAAATTAGTGACATCATGTTGTCATGTGACATTTCATGACATTTTCCCCCTTCACAGAGCTGGGGTTGGCGTGGCCTGCATCTGGTCCACAGGCCACCAATTTGAGACCCTGATATAAACCCAATTTCCATTGCATTAATTGTGGATGCTATTTTGCTACCAGGAGAACTAGGGCTGTTATTGACAGGCAAAAATTGTTGTTGCAATAATTGTGGAGGAATATAAAGATGTCCTTGAAGGTTGAATAGCTTGAAGAAGGTATTCAACAGCACTGCCAGCTTAGATCTGAAAGAATATGGAATAAGAACAAAACTAAAGATTGTCCTGCCATGATTTTATTTGATATAAGGGGGCAAAGGGGAGAGATTTTCAAGATTCTTTATTTATACCCTTTTACAATAAGAGTAGAGTTCTAACAGTTTTTGTGGTGTCTATTTCCTGATCTGGTCTACCTCAGGCACTGACATGTCAAAATTACAAAAAAATACATGTCTATCAGAGTTAATGTTTTCTTTCAGCAACATGGTGGTTAAACCAACTGGCACATGTATTTCTTCCTTATAGATGTGACCTTTAAAAATAGGTTGGATATTTTAGTTGACTGACACTGTCTGCTTTTCTATCTTCATTTTTGCCTTGCTGCTTTTTTTTTTGCTCTTTGCAAAAAGACATGCAAACTTTCCTGCTTTTTCTATTCCTTAATTATTTGTTAAATTAGAGTGAATCTACCCATACCTGCAATAAGACATTACTGCAGCTAAAAGGTGGATGATACCACTTCAGTGGTCTTGGAATTCAAATACGAAGAACTTAGAAAAATGTAATTGTCATTTTGAATGTACACTAATCAGCATACATTAAAATGAAACTTCATTGCAAAAGGGTCACTACCTCCAATATGCACTGCATAAACATGACAAAATAAATAAATACAAAATTATGCATATACCCACGGATGTTATATGACATAGAGAAATAACACAGTCTAGTTCGGATGTATACAAGTACATGGCGAGAAAAACAAATCTTGCGAATTAACTAGACAGATGGCATAAGGATCAAAACTGTTACAGAATTTGGTAGTCCTGCTAGAAATACTTTGAAACCTCCCCCCAAAGGGGAGCAACAGAAACAGATCATAAAGTGGGTGTGTGGTGTCTCTAACAACGCTGTGAGTTCTGAGCACATAAAGCTTACAAGCAGTATCCTCAATAACAAGAAGTGAGCTTCCTATAACCTTCTCTGCTGTCCTTACCACTCTCTGTATGGACTTTCTATCTGAGGCACTATCTGAGGCACTGCTGCCACCAAACCAAACAGTTATGCAGTTTATTAAAACACTCTCAATTGTGCCTCTGTGGCCAGGACAGAAGGAGAAAGATGTGCTCTCCTCATCTGATGCAGGAAATTTAGAGACTGGTTTGCATGCTTCACTAAGGAAGTGATCACCACTAGGTCATTTATGTGATTTCTTTAACAGCAAACATATTTCTGGAACATATTTGTTTCTGAAATTAAGTACATTTATATTATATGGTGATAACCTTCAGCCAGTCAGTGTTTCTCAATCTTGGCAAATTTAAGTTGTATGAACTTCAATTCCCATAATTCCCCAGTATTCTGGGAATGGAAGTCCACACATTTAAAGATGTCAAGATTGAGAAACACAGATATGAGTTATTTCAATCCATTTAGCCATGTTACAGAGTTATTGTGGGAAACAATGAGCAGAGGAAACACTATGCACAATTTCTTGATCTTCTGAACAAAAGAAATCTGTGGTGGAAAACTACCAGTAATACAAACCTGTGTACATGCTTGATCGGGGCCCACATCATAGCAACTCTTCTTTATTAGTTAAATGTTGCCCATAATAGCGAGTATTGACAATATTGACAATAAAACTAAGTGAAGAGAAATCTCTCCCTCTTTTTAATACCTGTAATTCAACTCATGACCTCATACATTTTTCTTTTCAAGGTCTCAGTCAAAATTTCAATAGGATCCGGAATAAAACAACTTTACCTCACCCACCGCAGTTTCTTCAAGGCTATGAAAATAAGCTTTGGGAAAGTCATTTTATATTCAGTTCTATTCTTTAGACCAATATACAGTGAATAACTTTTACTTCGCAGCTTTCTTTTTCATCATTTAGCGCACAAACTGCCATTAGAATAGGCTACTTCTAGATATAATCAAAGCAATCCACTCATGAATTCCATTGGATCTCTTGTGTGACAGCTAATTTACTTCTTCCTTTTTTTTCTTCAGAACAGCTGCTGCAAAGTAGTTGGCGCGGAAGTATTTTGAAATTTCAACATTAGCCTTTATTTCTGGAAATTGAAGTCTTTGGCTACAAGGGGCTTCAAATTAGCATTGCAACTACATGTGATTAGTTGAAGCTTTTTAAAGTTTCTTGCAAATCTGTTCTCATACTAGATACATGTGTAGCATTAATTGTGACAGGGCTGCCTACTAGGCACTTAAAGTAATTATAACAGTTTCAGCTTTTGCCGCTACTATTTGCAAGTATAGAGAAATATCTGCATTTCCTGATTTAGCTGTTGTTTTGCAAAGGTAAAGGTTCCCCTTGCATGTGCTAGTCGTTCCCGACTCTAGGGTGCAGTGCTCATCTCTGTTTCAAAGCCGAAGAGCCAGGGCTGTCCGAAGATGTCTCCATGTTCACGTGGCCGGCATGACTAAACAACAAAGTGCATGGAACGATGTTACCTTCCCTCCGAAGTGGTCCCTATATTTCTATTTGCATTTTTACGTGCTTTCGAACTGCTAAGTTGGCAGAAGCTTGGTTATGTGGGGCTAGGGATTCGAACCACCAAACTGCCAACCTTTCTGATTGACAAGATCAGCCTCTTAGCCACTGAGCCACCATGTCCCTATTTTGTAGAATCATACAATTGGAAGAAACACTTAGGACCCCAAATCTAATCTGTGCTGAATGTAGGAACATAAATTAAAGCATCCCATATAGAGGGCTGTCTTACTTCCTCTAAAGTACATCATGTAAACCAAGGATGTCAAACTGGCGGCCTGCGGGCCAGATGCATCATATGCAGGCCATGCCCATCCCAGTTCCGCGAATGGGAAAAACATTGTAAAATATCTCATGACAGCAACATGACACGGCAAATTTGACACCCGTGATGTAAAGGGAAGCTTGCCAGTTCTTGAGGTCATTGGTAAAGAAAACCCAATGCTGATTCATGAGGACCTATAATATCTCTAATTCACTGTCAATCCTGATCAAGACCCAGGTGAATAGCTTTTTGATCCTAGTTTGTTGTATCCTTTTCCATTTATTTCATACATTATTTAGGCAATTATTTCTGTAAGACTGTTCTGCTTGAAGGGCCTGAACCAGTTTTATGAAATATGTGCTGTCAGTCATAGAAAGGAGTTTTTGCTCTTTGACTGCAGGGTTAAATAAACTAAACTGAACATGAAAATAAGGCCAACCAAATACCCTTCTGGAAAGAACTTTCTTTCCAATAGCAGGACTCATGTGTGTAAGGATTATGGCTTATTGTGTTATTTAATTAGCAGAGGCAGCAGAAATAGCTTGAACAATGAGATGCAGTGCCAGGTAGTTAGGCAGGTTATAGAGCTAGAGGCTGGGATCAAGCAATATGCATCCATAACCTTTCTACTCACTGGTCTTAAAAACAGCAAAAGTTGAAGCCAGCACCCATGTTTGTCTGGTATTTATTATCTCATTGTTCATTAATTTATCCCAGTCATGCAGACATGTTAGATTGATTTGCTTTGAACTGAGCTCCTAATGACACTGGCAGGATCAGCTCAGTAGTCTGTTCATTATCGCAAGAGACATCAAGTTAAGACTTGTGCCTGGCCACATTTAAAAAGATGAGAGCTGAGAAAGTAAATGGTGCCCCAACATAAAGTTAGCCATTGCTATGCATATAGTATAATAGGTCGCTAAATCTCATTGGGAGGCCATTAATGTTAGGAAAGTCATCAAGTCACTCAAGTCACCACACCCTATGATATGACTCAAAGCCATCCAGTTGGAGTTATATTTCAATTAAAGAATTGGTTGTGATGGGTTGATTCAATTGAAACTTCATTGAAGATTCTACAAAACTTTGCACAAATCTTCATAGCTATTTTCATTGTCAAAGAGAGAAATACAGAATTGTATGTGTTTGTGCCTGTACTTCCAAAACTGCTTGATCATGGTTGATAGAATCACCTTATTGACAATATATAAATTTAATAAATAAATAGTTTTCATGTTCATGTTCTGCTAATTACAAGTATTTTGATAACATCCAATTAGAATAGGTACAACTATTACTAATATTGTACCTTATGGCTAAATTACGTCCCCAAAAGAAGGGAAATATGTACCCCGGGGTTGAACTGTGGAATTCTTGGTGTTCTTTGAGGTTGGTTGGTTGCCTATATTAGCCTGTAACATCATCAGTGCTAGTGAAGTGAGTGTAAGGAGCAAACACACTAGGAACAATGTCTGAAAATTGTAACTAAGACTCACAGTTGCCAGACTGCCTGGAGAACTAAATCTTCTATATCTAAATCCATTTGAATGCCTCTACTGAATTTCACATTTCTGGAGACAAATTGGGTAATTAAAAGAATCCAATTGCCCCAATGCATCTAAAGTCAATAGTTGTTTAAGTTGCATAAATATAGAGTTATTTGGCCAGCAAAGCCTTCCCTAATACTCCTAACAGAATTAGATAGTAGGCAACTTGACAATTGGTCAGTTTTAATAGTGTTATCAAATAAATTTAAAAAAAGGTTCATTTATAGGAATAAATAAGTTCTTCATACTTACTATCCATCAACTGAAGTCTTGACCAGAAACTCCAGTTTAGAGAATAGGTATGAATATTACATATTTCATAAATTAAGAACCCAACTCCATGCCTCAGGGGGTATTTTTATAGCTTTCCAAAAAGTCAGGAAGATTGGAGCCAACTCAATTTCAGGGGTATAGTGTTCTAAAGAATCAGTGATAGTAAAATGTCTGCTTCCTGGATCCTGTTAGGTGATACTCTTGAATAGATGACACCTTAGGACTAATTAAACTTTTGATGGTGATCACAAGGTTGAGGCAGGGGAGTTACATAGCCATAAACAATTTTTTTATTTTTTTAACTCCAGGTCTTCCTGGCTTTCTTCCTGAAGGACATTATCACAATAGAACTTAGATTTATATACCACTTCATGGTGCTTTACAGCACTCTCAAAGTAGTTTACCGGGTCAGCATAGTGCCCCCAACAACCTGGGTCCTCATTTTACCAACCTTAGAAGGATGGAAGGCTGAGTCTACTTGAGCCAGTCAGCATCAAACTGCTTGCAGTCAGCAGAATTAGCCTGCAATACTGCATTCTAACCACTGCGCCACCATGGCTCTTATACCTAGAATCTGTGCAGGTAATCTGAGTATTGCATCTATGCTTTTTCTATCTTTTGCAGGGAAAGTTGATGCCATGTAATAGTAACTGAAGTAACTGGAACCTTATGTTCTGGCTAAGATGTAGACATGGCTATGAAGCAAAAAATGTGTTTTGTTCCATCACAATACATACATACATACATATAATACATACATACATACATACATACATACATACATACATACACACACACACACACACACACACATACAGAAAACAATTTTTTAAATTTATCTTTTATATTTCTTAAACGCCCATCTCCCTTGGAGAGGATCTCTTTATCCTAGTTTGGGTGATGCATTTCTTTGGAGAAGGATGATGTATAAATAGTCATATTACTACATTGTTAATTTAAATAGTGCATCTCAACATAGCAGGGGAATGGGGCATAATCTGGTAATTTAACACCTTTTCTTTCCATACCTTTGACTCTGTCAACTGTGAGGTTAGTTTGTACATTATGCTGACCCACATTTAATCATGATTTATTAAGCATTGCACCGAAATGAAATAAACTATATTGCAACTTAATGCAAATGTGCACACATTTAATCATCATCCTCACTGTAGTTACAAAATATTGGTCTTGTGATATATTTCTTAATAGCAAATCATGCAAGCAGTAAACAAATTAGGAAGGGAGATCACCTGAACTTTTTTACATTTACACACATTAACATATTGTGTGTTTTTGTGTGTATGTGTTGCCATTGCAGACAATATGTGATTTGACAGTCTCCATTGTCTTTAATTGCAGATATATGGATATTTTATATAACGATTATTTTCCTTTGTATGTTATGTTACATTTTATTCAGTCTTTGGTCTGTTGTACTGGATAAGAAATTACAACATAACAAAGAAAGCATATATAGGTATTACTTTATAATAGTTCTGTATTACTCTTTGTCGTGTTACCAATAAACTTTGTAAATTTTTGGAAATAATCTATATGGAGAGAATAAAAAAATCAGTAACCATTTCTGAAAAGAGGAGATTATTATAAGATAATTTATTTATTTAACAACTGCTTTATTACATGTCATGCTACATTTTCCATTTTTCACCCTGTTTAAAAATAAAAAGCGTTAGGAGGAAACCTTCAAAATTACACTTCCTCAAGTGCATAAATGGCTGTGATGTTCATAAAGTAAAAACACTCATTAAACTCATTAATTCTCCTAGAAGATCATTCCAAGGGACTGTGAGACATCTGAGACATCATTTGAATGCCAAAAGGTCATCCTTCCTTAAGAGAATGGCCATAAGCAATCAGAACTCTGGTTGAATCCAACATACCGTAACATGTCCCAAGGCAATTGTCCACAGTTAACGTCTTTGGTGAGACACTCCACCTTAAATGGCTCACTTTTTTATTATGTACAGAATACCCTTCAGGAGGAGAGGGAAAAAGGAAGGTCTTCATTATTTTATCATTTGTAAATGTGAAATATGCAGCTCCTGCTACATACTTCTACAAGGAAAGTATGTTTTTAGCTTTGCACAGAAGGACTGCAAATCATTCCAGAATAAAGATAACTAGTGAAAATTTACACTACCTGTGTATTTGAAGCTTAGTTTTTAATCAGCACGCTCAACTGTCTTTAGTTACTTCAGATTCTTTTATTTATTCCTTCAGGAGAGAAATATGGGACTGACCAAAGCAAAATAAAGTAAACATTTGCTTTTCCACAGTGGGAAATTCTGTCCGTACCTATTAATAGAATGGTTCAGTTTGCTTAATGTGGCTGATTCCTTGCAAGAAGTAGACATTAACAGGAATTTTCCACAGGCAAAAGATTTTTCTTCAGAACTTCAAAATATAAACAAAGTAAAATGAAACTTGGAAATAAAGCAAAAAAAGTCTTCTAGGTATGTGGAGAAATTAAAAGATCATCCCACATACAGCAAAATGCAGAATTAATCTGTGGGGAAATTTTAGTATTTATATCTGAAATAATGAAGGTCTGAAGCACATCACACAACATAATGTGTATAAATCTTTACTTCTTTCTGTCTATCTTTCTTCTCTCTCTCTCTCTCTCTCTCTCTCTACCTACCTACCTATCTCTCTCTCTCTCTCCACCTTAGGGAGAAAACCAGGTGGGTGTCATTAGGCCACTCACTTTGTCTCAGCCTGAAGAAGTAGAAAGTGGGACATCAGTTCTGAAAAATGTTGCCAAGAAACTGCATTTGTTTAGGCAGTCTCTAAGAATCAGATATGAAAGTGAGTAAAACTCTCTACCCCTCTCTCTCTATACTTAATATTTGTATATATCTCCTTGTGTTTAATTACGGTACATCTGCTGATGGGCGTTCTGGAGTTCTGTATATACATTTTATATATATGCATGCCTGGAACATGGCTTATCTATCTTCATATGGCATTGTACCATGGGAAGTCTCCAGGATTTCCCACTGATAGCCATTGGTACCTGGAGGCTGCAAATAAGAAAACACAGATTTATGCTAAATCTTAGAAAGACAGATTTGATTTGCAGACTATAAATTCTTTATGTCTAGATGGGGGTCATATTCCCCCAAATAGAGTTGGTTCAAAATTTGGGGATTCTCATTACTCACATCTCATTCTGGAATTTCCAAAGAATAACAGATATGCTTTGTGTATGAATATTGGCCGTTTTGATTTGGGAAGCTTTGTGCATTGTTTGTCACCTTATAGCTGCTTTATTAACATTTGTTCTATACTCAGGGCTTTCTCTGAAGAACATCTGGAGCTTTCAGCTGGTACAGCATACAGCTGCACAAGTAATTATGGGCAGATTGAAATTTGCCTAACACTTCAGTAACTTTGTGGGCTGCACTAGTTGCCAGTCAGGTTCCAAATGCAATTCAAGTTCCTGGTTGTCAATTTAAGGGCCTATGTGCCTGGATATTATGAAAAGTTCCCCAGGTTGAATCTGCTCAACCAGTGAGATCAAGAGGAAAAGGCTTGCTAATGGTACTTTCTCTGAGGAAATGTCATCTACAAGAATTCAGGGACATCAGCCAGCAGTCTGCAGTGGCAGCCCAAAAAGCCAATACAATCCTAAACTGCATTAATAGAGGGATACAATCCAGATCTAGGGAGGTATTAATACCACTCTAC
>JANHFT010003726.1:143421-155999 GCA_032467955.1 Pseudoxenodon macrops | reverse complement strand
TTTCATGTATTCAAATCATGTTTATACTTATATATATTATCTAATACGTGCTTGACTAAATAAATAAATAAATAAAAAATAAAAATAGATCAATGATTTAATTTGGTATAAGGTAGTTTATTTAGCTTTTTAGTGAAAAATTCCAAAGCCTGTATGTCCAAAGCAACAAAAGGTTAGGATATTGAAATTATAGGTTGAAATACAGATAATCTTTGATTTATGACTGTAATGGAATCTGCCCATTATGTTTGTAAGTCATGATAATTGGTCACCCATGTGACTAGCCTGATTTTACAAACTTCTTTCTGACAATTTTAAAGTAAATTTTGTGATTGTTAAGCAAACCCATTGTTCACTATGGGCTGTTTCTGCTGATCTGTTTTTGGCATAAATGTCATAATTCATGGTCACATGAGCACAGAATGATGCAAATAGCCATAAATGTTGGCCAGTTGTAAAGTGCCCAAAGGGTGCATCCATTGGAATTGAGTTGTAAATACTTTTGGGCAGGTCCATTGTAACTTTGATTGGTCACAAAGTGACCAGTCATAAACTAAGAACTATCTGTAAATAATATGCTTTTCATATATGCTTTAACTCCTGTTTTGAAAATGTGTTTGATGAATGAAGCAACACCACATTAATGATACTTCCTTAGCCCCTAGGTCAGTGATGCCTAACATTTTCTGGACCAAGTGCCTAAAGCACGTGCGCACATGCGTGAATGTGCACACAAATGCCCAAACCCCCAAAATGCAATGTGTGTGCATCCCCTGCAGGTGCCCCATCCCTGTGCATGCATGTGCCCCCACATGTGCCCATCCTCCCGCATGTGTGCATGCCCCTGCAAGTGCCCTGCACATGCCCCACCCTCCCAGGTGTGCGCACCCCCCACATGCATCACCCCACGTGTGCAGCAGAGAACCGATGAACAGCTGGATGGTGGGAAGTGTACATGCATGCATGGCAGAGCTGAACTGGGGCATCGGCTCACATGACCACAAAGAGAGCAGTGCATGCCACCTGTGGCACACATGCCATAGGTTCACCATCAGAGCCCTAAGTGATGCTTCTGAAAATAGGGAAACTAAGGACAACTTACCTCCCCCACTTTGAACTTGTGATGTCTCTTCCTGAAAATGATTCTCCATGCAGAAAACCTGGCTGTTCATTGTAAACTTTGACGTGTGAACTGAAATATACCTATAATTCCATTTTATTATAACAAAGTCCTTGTCTTTTGCCCATTAAAAACATTTAGGTGTGAAAAGCACCTTCAGATTTCCAGTGGCTCGAGGCTATTTACTTCACTGTGCATTCATATTCCTATGGCATTGAGAAAAGTGGTGATCCGTAAAATTAAAAATTAACACTGCAATCCTATGACATCTGTTAAATATGAATACAAAAGATTACATATTATGTATTTATTTATATCAGATTTGAATAGCCACCCAACTCACATGTGTGGCTTTGGGTGGCAAATAATTGCCACCCAAAATTTGTTTCAATTAGAACAATTTAAAATAAAATTCTAAAAACCGCTAAACCATTAATCCTAAATATATAGTAACTAAAAAGACAGGAAAGTACCTTCCAGAACTTACATCCAATATAGATATTTCACAGGCTCCTCACTCCCATGGGATTCCCAAGCCTGTGAGCAAAACCAGGTTTTAAGAGATTGCTGAAAAATCAGTTGGGTTGGGGCCAATCTTTGGTTGAGGGATAACGTTCCACCAGATGGGTCCCATAGCACATTGAGGTCACCTCCTCAATCCCATCAGATGGAATTATTTAGTAGAAGGGACCTGTAACTTGCCCGTCCTGCTGGATGTGATAGGATCATAGAGGTTTTTCCTGAAATAACCTGGCCCTGTACCATGTGAGGCTTTAAAAGTCAAAACCAGCATCTTGAATTGTACCTGAAAACAAACTGGCAACCGATGTATCTTGTGGAGCAGAGGGGTAATGCGTGCAATTCCAGGAACACCCAACACTCCACACCACCACATTTCACGCCAGCTGAAGCTTCCTGGTGTTCTTCAAGGGCAACCCAATGTAGAGCATGCTACAGTAGTCCTTTTGGGAGGTATATAAAAATGTTCAGGTTTATAATTCCCTGCTATTGCATGCTAGATCATTTGAACTAAATCTTGAAGAGTTGTGCTCCTGTCTAGCTGCAAAGAAGGGTAAAAACTATTTGCTCTCTTTGGTTTTAAATCATGAAAATAATAAATAATGATTTAGGCTGAATTTTATGTTGACTTAGAAGCTCTATTAATCTTAAAGAGACTTAAACCTCCAGTAAATAGGTTTATATTCCCCAAATACATCAACAGTTCTAAAAATCTGATGGCATTATGAGCTGTGGTGGCACAGTGTTTAGAATGCAGTACTACAGGCTCCGTCTGCTGACTGCCAGCTGCCTGCAATTTGCCAGTTCAAATCTCACCAGGCTCAAGGTTGACTCAGCCTTCCATCCTTCCGAAGTCAGTAAAATGAGGACCCAGATTGTTGGAGGCAATATGCTGATTCTGTAAACCGCTTAGAGAGGGCTGTAAAGCACTGTAAAGTGGTATATAAGTCTAAGTGCTACTGCTATTGTTCAATCCACTAATGTGCCTGCTGCTTACAGTGGATACAGTACAGGGTTGTTGGGTTGGTTTTTTTTTAATGCTTGGAATAATTTAAGAATTTATTATTATGATGGGCTTGTTAAAGATATATTGCCGTTATTGTATTTAGGAATGATGGCTTCACTCAATATAAGATTTGCTTTGGTTAAAAAAAAAAGAAGAGAGAACTACAACTTTTGCATATTGGACAACTGTCAAAAGTGTCCTGGCTGAGAATTTTTGTAGGCTGTGTACAAAATGTACAAAATATATTATTTCCAGCTCCCGGCAAAGTCTTATTTGTCTGGTTGGTGTCCCTATAACTCCCTTGCTTGCTTACTGGAAGTGAACAATGCCTTCTTGGCAGCCTCAAGGTCATGTATACACAATTTGCTGTAGAGTTTTGGAAAAGGACGAGATACAAATACCACAAAGGAAGCAACAGCTTCTCACAAATTGTGGAGAAATGGCATGTGGCCTATTCATCTAAACGGGTAGCAGGCATAGGATTCCTATGAGCAAACAGGGATGAAAGTGGTTGTATTGAGCAGACCAGAGGAGTGAGAAGGAGTTTACAGCACAGCAACAGGAAACTAGACCTTACTTTTTAAAGTTTCTGCCATTCCTGTATTGTGTGTTGCCATCAGTAAAAAGAAATGCTAGATTAATACTGGAATGGCCAAGATGATTATTACTGAATTCAAAGAGATTGTTGCCATTCTGCCCCATTATGTGAACTGTATATATGGGGAAGTTCAAAAGTGCAGCTTTGACTTCTATTCATTCATTGCTGAATGCAAAATATGTTTCGTGTATTGTGGATAGACAGTCCTATATTTTAAAAATCAAGTTTAGTTCTGAGAAGAATCTATATTGAGACAATTATGCCAAATGAAGATTACTGAATTTCAGAAACTCTTCAGTAGGCTATAGGAAGGAAGGAAGGAAGGAAGGAAGGAAGGAAGGAAGGAAGGAAGGAAGGAAGGTGTTGAAATCAGTTCCAGTTTTATATGGGTTATGGAAGTAGCATTTTCTACTAGAAAGGGACCAAATAAACATTGGACCAAATTGGATTTAACTTCTTAATACAAACTCAAATGTGAACTTTCAAGACAAGGGGCATGGCCATCTTCCCTTTACTTTGAGGCTTTACTTACTAATGATAGAATATATTGTTGAATTATTATTATTATTATGAATCAGACTATTTTGAAAATATGCTTGATTATCTGTAACTATATGGGATCATTATAGCAGTGGTCATGCTTATAGAGAAGGTACAAATGCTGTCCTAGTCCAACACTGGGTCCATTGGATGGTGTGTCTACGAAGTTCTCTTCACACCAGAAAAGCTCAAAATCAGAAACAAAAGTCAGTGACAAAGCCCATTTGATCTTATAAAGCAGAGGTGGGCTGGGTCAGAAATTCTGAGAGTTGAAGTCCACAGCTCTCACTTGTGGACTTCAACTCTCAGAATTGCTGAATCAGCCATGCTGGCTCAGGGATTCTGGCAGTTCCCCACCCCTGTTTTAAAATGTAATATTTGTAAGTCAGGGTGAAATAAGGGGCTTTAGTGCTCCCTGAGCTGGTTTGCTTTCTTGCAGGCATTTCATTACCCAAACTAGATAATATCAATGCTAATGATTATTTATTTTATTTTATTTTATTTATTTTGTCAAGTGTGTATATGATTACAGACAAAGAATAAACATGATTGTGAATATATAATATGTACAAGCATGGTTATGAGAACATGATATTTTCAAATACATGGGGGACATTAGTACAGGAACGGTAGGCACACTGGTTCGCTTATGCACGCCCCTTACAGACCTCTTAGGAATGGGGTGAGATCAACGGTAGACAGTCTAAGGTTAAAGTTGTGGGGGTTTGGGGAAGAAACCATAGAGTCAGGTAATGTATTCCAGGCGTTGGCTACTCTGTTGCTGAAGTCGAATTTTTAAAAAACATTTTTTTAGTGCCCTAGCACTGCTGATGTTATAGGTAATGAAAAGTCTGCAAGAAAACAACCCTGCTTAGAGCACCAAAGACCCCTCACATTTGACCTTTCCAAAGCTAGAGGCCTACTAATAGCATGATTGCATCTTAGGATAGGTAACATTTCCTAATGCTTTCAATCATCTTCTTAATAACCTGGCAATACCTATAAGATCAGAATTCAGAATTATTCTGCTTGGTTGTTGTTTTTTAAATTTGCAAGGACTGAATTAAAATTATGGTAATGTTCTATGACATGAAATACTGAAGCTTATTTTCCAATCATATGTTCTTATTTTTCTTTTTTCCTCTCCTTTTTATACCTCTCCCTCCACTCTACCCCACCTCCCTGCTCAAGGCATAGGGTCAATTCACTTTAGCCCAGTTAAAAAAATTCTTGGCAGACCCTCTTCCTCCCCCTCCCCACAAAATATCATTCCAGAATTCCAGTGTTTTTTATGAGTAAACAACTATGGTGGCTCATCCAAGACACAATATTTTTGTAAATTGTACCATTATTACAAAAAGACAACAAAGCTTTACTTTTAAAAAAAAGGCAACTAGCTTTTTGGGATGAGGTTTTTTTTGAGCACAGTGAAATCAGCTGGCCTTACAAAATTTCAGACACTCAGAAGCCGTTGGAAAGAGGCATGTTATTCTACTTATATCAAATTGGCTTGATAGGCTAAAATGTAAATGAAAATGGATTTGCTTATATTTTCTCCTAACTTTGCCTTTACAAAAATAAAGGCTTTCTAAATCAATTCAGCAGGTTCTCAGGAAGGCTGCCTCCAACTGCCCTCATGGCTGCAGGAAAAGTAAAGCAGGAGTGAAAGAAAGGGGGCAAGTGATTTCTATCCTCTCTTGGTGCAATTTCATTTTTTGGAATTTCAGAAGAAACAAGGCCATTCGTTTTCCTGGACCTAATTCTGTCCAGTGGAGAGGAACTGATTGATGAATTAAAGATGTCAGGCATCTTAGGGAAAAGCAACCATGTCATACTGAAGTTAAAGATAACGATGACAGGAAAAGCTGAGAAGTGTCAGCTTGGACTTTTCCAAGTCTCTTTGCTTGGAATGTAGGTTTTGGGTGGGCAGCATACAATCACTCAAAGTAATCACTTGAAGTCATAAATGATAAGCAGGCTCAAAAGAGATTGTAGAAGTGCAATACTGAAAGAATGAACAGAAGCAATTCCTATGAAAAGAAAAAAGGGATGAAGAAATGTAGACATTTCATAAATTGCTTAGATCCGTGACAGCGAGCCTATGGCACGTGTATCACAGGTGGCATGCGGAGACCTCTCTCTGGGCATGGGAGCCGTTGCCCAGCTCAACTCCACTGTGCATGTGTGCACACCTCCCGCTGGCCACTGATTTTCGGGTCTCTGGCACAGAGGTGGGGTGCATGCGGGAGATGCGTGAGCGGGAAGCATGTGGGAGAGCAATGCACCCTCCCATGCCAAAATAGGCCATGGGGTGGTATGGCTCAACCCCCCTGTGGCCCGTTTTTGGTGCCAGGAGGCTTCAGGGAGGCTTGCCAGGTCCAAAATGGGCCACAAGGAGTGCGTTTGAATGGCTGGAGGGGCGGGGGAGCATGTTGGGGTGGCGCACGCATTCACGGGAGCAGGGCACATGGGGGAGCATTGCATTATGGGTGTGAGCACGCATGCATGTGACCCACACACACCTATGCTCCCCCGGCTTTTGGCACACAACAGCAAAAAGGTTAGCCATCACTAGCTTAAATTGTCATTTCCTTTATCCATCCCTTGCTTAAGCATGCCACACACCTCTTTTATTATCCCAACTTTATTAGCCTTCTTTTCATTGCAGCCCCAGAATTTATTTTAGAACATTTAGATTCATGTGATAATTATATTATAGCCTCTTCTCAATGTTTATTCAAGCCTACTTTTTTGCTTTCCTCACTGGAATAGCCTATTATGGTGATTGGGATCCTTGCAGCATCAGTTGGACTGTTACAAAGATATTTTTTTGACTTAGAGGTCAAAGATGTTCCATAAACAGATTTCACAGTTAGGGAAAAATTTTTTTTTAAATAGATAAATAATATACTGTATGTGTCTCTGCATAACACAGCCACCCCTATATTTATTGCATTTACTGTATTCATAATTAACCTGGGTATGGAATACAATACAGGTAATTCTCAATTTACAACCAAAATTGAGCCCAAAATTTCCATTGCTAAGCAAGACAGTTTTTAAGTGAGTTCTGCCCCATTTTATGACTTTTCTTGTCACAGTTGTTAAGTGAATCATATCAGCTGTTAAGTTAGTAACACTATTGCTAAATCAATATGGCTTCCCTATTGACTTTGTTTGTCAGAAGATCACAAAGGGTGATCACATGACCCCAGACATTGCAACCCTCATATATACATGCCACGGATTTGAATTTTGATCTCGTGACCATGAGGATGCTGCAACAGTCATAAGCGTGAAACATGGTCCTAAGTCTTCTTTTTTTTCAGCGTCGTGGCAACTTCAAACTATCACTAAATGAATGTAGTGGGGTAATTAGGAAAGATTAGGAAAAAAAGGTATACAAAAACATTCAAGTGCTTATTTGACATAAATATAAGCTCAGCTAACAGATCTATAGGTAGGTCACATGGAAAAAATGCTTTTTGTGTTTGTAGGTGTTACCAGTACACAATAGCTTCCTCAAATTTGAGAGGAGCATTATACCCCAGCTCAGAGTTCAATTTGGAAAAGAATTACCTTTCTATGTGGTTCTCAATGTCCATCCCCCTGTCCGTCCGTCCCCTCAATCCGTCCCGTCCCATCCCACCAGTTTGTCTGCTTCTGGGGATCTGATAGTGAAGACAAACAGGAAGAAAGAAGAGAAATTAGACAGATTTCTTAATGAAATACAATTTTCCTACAGATTACTGATCACAGCTGATCAGATCGTTGGATAAGAGATAGGCCACAAATAAATTCAATAATAAATACAAATAAAAACAGGGGAAAAAATTCCCAGCTTAAAAGTGAGGCAAAAATCACCATTCTTTCGGTTGGCTGTGATTTGTCGTCCTATCTGGAGCATCCAAGTTAATTCTGGAGCAATGGATGAGTTTTCGAGGATGGTTGTACAGAAAAGTGGGAAGCTGATGTTGAATTCAGATTGCCCTGGAAATTATTCCAGCTATTTCCTGATTTCAGAATAGTAATAGCTTGGCTTATTCAGAAGCTTGTCTGAGTCAGTCCAGGCAAATTCTCTCATCTCCTGCAGCTTTTGAGAAGAAATAAAGAGGTTATTAAGAGGAAGGCTGTGACTGCAGCCAGAAATGTATATTTAGAAAATAAAGGTTTATTTTCCCCTTTTCCTCTCTTCTCTTTTACCAGAATCTATTCAGTTCATTGATTTCTCTCAGAAAGTTAAACAGTTAAATGTCTAAAATGCAAAGTGAGCATTGTATTGTGCAATCATGTCAATTAAAGGTAGTCCTCAACTTACAACAGTTCATTTAATGACCTTTTGAAGTTACGACGGCACTGAAAAAAGTGACATGATCATTTTTCACACTTATGACTTTTGTGGAATACCAATGGTCACATGATCAAAATTCAAATGCTTGACAACTGGTTCAAATTTATGATGGTTGCAGTTTCCTTGGGTCATGTGATCACCTTTTGTGACCTTGTAACAATCAAAGTCAACTTAACTATCATCTTACTGACTTAGCAGCTGCAGTGATTCACTTAACAAATGTATCAAGAAAGGCTGCAAACTGGGCAAAATTCACTTAACAAATGTCTCACTTAGCAAATGCTGGGGTTCAATTGTGGTCATAAGTTGAGGACCACTGTATAGAACTGATTGAATGTATAGATCCTAAAGCCTATGTTCAAATTTTTAAAAAATGAATAAACTTGAATGTTATGATTTGAATAAAGGTAACTAATAGGGACTGAGCTTTATGTCAGCTACCTTAGTACAAACTATAGGATTTTTCACTGTTTGATTAATTATTGTTTTATTTACCTTCAAATTAATTTCTAATAATTTTGAGTTAATTTCCCTGAGTTAATACTTACATTCTAATGACATTTTCTTGAAAGAAACTCCCATTTATTACAGGAAACAGACTTTCAATTAAATGTGCTTTGGTTGTACACTTGATGGTGTCCTTGTTTCTGACCCTTTCCTATATTATTTAAAGGGATCTGATTTAAATCTAAGATATGAACTCTTTCAAGTAATGCCCTTATTGTTTTTCACAATTGCACCCCTCCCCATTGTCTTTCCTGGAACTTGATTTTTGGGCTACTGTTCTTATTTTGAAGTTCATTATCACTATTTACTTCCTTTAGGAAAAAGAACAAAGCATTTGGCCTCTTTTGAAATAAAAGCTATTTTGTTTCAAAACCTCTCAAACAGGCAGTGCATGGGTGGGTTAAGCAGCTCATTTCCGTTTTTATTTTGAATAGTGTCAAACATTTTTTATGTCATTTAAAGGGAATATCAACCAGTAATATAAAATGTATAAGATTTGTAGTCTATCCACTCCCAAGACCTTATGTACTGCCTCATTATGGTGGTGACGGTTTTCCCGGGAGGGAGAATTGAAGAACATTGTCGGGGTATGTCTAGGGTATATATATTCCCAGTGGGTCAAGGACAATTTGCTGTGGCCAACTTGCCATAGTCAACTTGCCACACAGTCAACTCGCCACAGTCAACTCGCAGTGGCCAATTCGCTGCGAGACATCTCACCATGGCCAACTCGCCACAGGACTTCTTGCCACATAACATGAGTTACATTAATATGTAAGAAATTGTGGATTAGAATCATTAAAGAAAGGATGCCAAAGGAGGGACAAAATGAAATGTAAATGACAAAAATGTAAACATTTTAAAAATATTTTAAAGAATTAAATTGAATTATTGAGTTGTCCTGTGACAAGTTATCGCACTGCAAGTTGGCTGTGGTGAGTTGGCTGAGGCATTTCGTTCCCTGCAGGGTCACACAAAGTGTGAAGGTCATCCCAACTGCTCAACTAAATCAAACAGGCTTGTATATTCAGCAGCAGCAATATAGGAAGATGCTGGAAGCAGATAATCATTTTAACAACAATTGCAATGGGTTAATTTAATATAGCAGGGGAGAAGATAATATAAATCAATGGTGCACTTTACAAGATGATCACATGGATAGGAAATACAAAACGGTTGACAATATATTGCCATATGACAGCCCTTAAGGTTGGTTAGTGCTCATGCTACTAAGGAAGAAGATCTTTCTGAATACTAATGGTGTTTATGACATAGCTGATTAAAACTTTCAAGACATCTAGGTGCTGATGCTGCCATGTAGGAGAAGAAAATATGAAGTTATAGATATAGCATTAGAACAGGAACATGGAATGTAAGATGCATGAACATGAAGAAGTTACAAACAGTGAAAGATGAAAAGAAATTAACTACACACTGACTTCTTGGGCATCAGCAAATTGAAGTGGATTGAAATTGGACACTTTCAGTCAAAATATCATATTGTAGTTAGGAAGAGCATTATAAGAACAATAGTTGGTAAAATGCAGTCAATGACTGAATAATATCAAGTAGATCTCCCTGCTATCCTTTTAATATGGTAGTTATTCACATTTATTCTTCAACCACTGATTCAGACAAAGAGAAAGTTGACATATTTTATCAACAATATCAATATGTCATAGACAGAACATGCCAGCCAGTTGTGCTGCTTGTAGTTGAGAAATTGAATGCCGAAGTAGGTAGTAGGAAGTACCAGTAGGGCAGGAACATTGTTGGATTATATAGTCAGGCAAACCAAAATTAAGCAAGAAAACATCATATCAATTCTTACTTGAGGCACAAATGACCAAACTGACATTTTCATATTTTGGACATATTATGTTATGACACAGAATCCTTAAGGATGATATAATAAGATGACAGAATTGGAAGGGACTTTGGAGGTCTTCTAGTCAACCCCCCGCTAAGGCAGCAAACTATATACTATTTCAGACAAGTGGTTGTCCAATCTCTTCTTAAAAACCTCCAGTGTTGGAGACCCACAACTTTTGGAGGAAAGTCGTTCCACTGATTAATTGTTCTAACTGTCAGGAAATTTTTCCTTAGTTCTGGGTTGCTTCTCTCCTTAATTAGTTTCCATCCATTGCTTCTTGTTCTGCCTTCAGGTTGTTTAGAGAATAAGTGGACTCCCTCATCTTTGTGGTACCTCTTAGATATTGAAACACTGCTTTCATGCCAATCCTTCTTTTCATTAAACTAGACATACTCAATTCCAGCCACTGATCTTCATATGTTTCAGCCTCCAGTCCCCTAATAATCTTGGTTGCTCTTCTCTGTACCGTTTCTAGAGTCACAACATCTTTTTTATATCACGGCGAGCAAAACTGGATGCAATATTCCAAGTGTGGTCTTACTAAGGCATTATAAAGCATGTTAGAACTTCACGTGATCTTGATTCTATCCCTCTGTTAATGTAGCCTAAGATTGCATTGGCTTTTTTGGCAGCTGCAGCACACCTCATATTTAAGTGATTGTCCACTAGGATAATGTTAAGGAAAGACAGTAGGGGGAAAAGATGATAACCAGGAGTGAGGTGGATGGACTTATTTGTAGTAGCAATTTGTGCGCTGTTGGGAGATATCATCCTGGAAAAGTTCTCTTTGTATAGTGGCTAAGAATCAACACTAACCTAATGGCACATAATCATAATCATATAAACATTTGCAAACACATTTAATTGGAATGTAAAGGCCTTTCTTTGTCAACAGAAAATTGCATATAGCAACCATGAATTAGTTGTGCATCAATTGTAGCAGTAATAAGTAATATCAGGGACACTAATAAATAATTCAGTGTTAGAATGGTTTCCTGAAAAGAAGCAAAGATTTAATTGCCAGGAAAGCTTTCAGACAAAGCGCTTGTTTTTAATTATGAAGAACGTTGCACTCAGTTGTAGAATATATAATTGCTCTGTATGTGTATGTGTGTTGAATTGGTACTATGGCTATACATTGACTGGTTCTAACCAATTAAACAGTGGTTAATGATTTTGTTGTCACTCTGAGCACACTGAGAGCATATGCACCAAGAAAAATTCCTTGTGAGTCCAATCACACTTGGCCAATAAAGAATTCTATTCTATTCTTTCTCTAATGAATTGTGGGGACATTTCCTTCCACACTACATTCTCTGCGTTTAAGCTTTACATCCCAGAAAATGGATAAACCTGGACCAGCCCAATATTTCTTTGTTGTTTATGAAGGAGAAACTCTGTAATGTGTATGTCTGCTTGAATCTCCACACTTCTAGTATAACCTTAAGTTTAGCACAACAAGAATATGAATAGGAAAATTTGTTTTTTTTATTGCTTTTGAAATGCAGTGCTTTGACATGTTGCCATTTAAAATCTGTACCATTTTAATTTTGTGTAAACACCTTCCTATTGTAAAAGCTGGCTGATGAGGACAATTATTGAACATGTAGGAATATAGAAAATTAACACAGAGTAGATACATAGGCATCTGTAGCTAACCATGGCAAAAGGAAAGGTGAACTGTGTGTAGAAATGTCACGATGCAACCCTGCCCTTTTAGACACACTTTCATCCCAAAATTGTGCACAAGTATAAAAATGACTGTGTTTGACTGTGTTGTCACATTGCTCGTTTAGCCCGCCCCTCCAACATGGATTATGTTGTATATAGAATGTCCCCACTGCTTGCAATATTGAAAACAACTAAACATTCAAGGCAGGTCTTGATGTAGCTGCTGAAAGCATATTATATATACATACCATGTTTCCCCAAAAATATGACCTGTCCCAATAATAAGACCAACCCTTCTTTTTGTGGTGTGCGTAAATATACACCCTCCCCCGAAAATAAGCCCTCCTGAAGGGGTGGGCGGGACCAGCATAGCAGGCAGCCCTTCCCTTCCCC